>CM042686.1:35284709-35460285 GCA_023614405.1 Avena insularis
TTTTGTTCTGATCCCTCCTTCCTAGTCGTCGGCGAAGATTCCCCCGACGGACGTTTGCATGGCGGCACCTTTGTACCAGGTCCACCCCCGTGTCGGTTTCAGGCCTAGTCTGCAATCGTGAAACACAGAAGCAGAGAAGAAAAACAGAGTACGCACGCGAACACCAGGACACAAATGTTTTTGCGACGCTCTAAATTGCGTCTTTTCTGCTCTCTCTTCTTTTATTCAGAGTTTGGGCACAACTCCAACAACAAGCCCCTACATCATCGCCATGATCCACTTCGTGCGTGCCATCCCACGTACTAGAATCATGGCGAGTCAAACCTTAACAAAGGGAAGCAAAAAACGACTCGCCGCAGCGTGGACTAAGCACGCCTCTGGCAACTAGAAAACGTGATTATACTTTTCATGTGTACAAACTGATAAATGAACTACTGAATGTTATTTGGTGCAACGTACACCCCGCTGCTCCCCTCTCGTGCAGGCCCCCTCGTGCGCACCCCGGAGGTTTTAGGGTGCCAGTCCTCCATCGGAGCGACCAACCATGATCCGTAATGTTTGGCCGCCTCCTCATGGACCCTATCATCACACCCCGAGCTCACCATGCCCGAGTAATCCACACACATCACAGAATTTCGGCAGTTTCTCGAACATCACCTGAAAAAACATCTTCTCGCTGCCCTCCGGATGCAGCCTTACCCAATGCTTACCTACCTTCCCCTTGTTCGCATTACTGCTGAATCAACTCCTTACCATGGAGCGAGGTGATTCAGTGGACAAAGCTGTTGGAATTCTTTAAGGATGAATATGAGAATGAGAAGAATTTTCTTGGAGGAGCTTTAGGCATCAAAGCAGCGGGAAATCTGAAGCCGAGGATCCTTGAATACATACTGCTTCCTGGACATTTACTGTATATTTTTGTAGTTCTTGCTTCGTGCTTGTTGATTGATTTTCGGTTGTTGCTCTGTTCACGTTCAGAATATTCTGGTTGTCTCAAAATGCTATTCAAGGATTATCCTGAAAAGGCTTGGGGATATTCTTTTCTTGAGCTTGCAGGTCCGTATTGCTGAGCTCTCCCTAGCAGATTGCAGGTTTTTTCCCTCAGTTCCGTGTACTAACTGTAGCTATGGTGTATGCAAGTACTCCCTCCGATCCATATTAATAGCCTCGATTTTGTCTAGATACGAATGTAGACCATTAATATGAATCGAAGGGAGTACCTAATTTGCCCTGCGTTGTCCTTCTGCAGGAAGCAGATAAGCATCTCTCACACATGGTGAACTCAAATTACCTGATCGCAAAGATTGACAGGCTGATGGGGATCGTATCCTTCCGGACAGCCGAAGACAGTAATCGGTTGTTCAACTCATGGGCGTCAAACCTCGAGAAGCTTCTTGACCTCGTTGAGAAGAGCTTCCACCAAATACGCAAGGAGACGATGATCCACAAGGTGGCGTTGAAAGCGTAGTGCGTAAACTTTTTCGGGTTGGATGGGCGCCTACTTCTGGTTCAACGCCTCTGCCTCGTCGTCTACTGTTACAATCTCAGGATGGGGGAACTATACTATACTCAAGGAGCCTGTTGCTTTGGAAACTCTAAGAGCAACTCTAGCAGGTACCGATATCCGCCGAACCATAAAAAGGCGTTAAGGGTCGTGTTTTTGCTCTGTTTTACTCGGGTTTGCTCGTGGCCAGAACAGAAATCACAAATCCGAACCATAAAAACTTAAATTTTGAGCATTTGCGGGATATTTCAAATGTTCATACGTACATAATCGTGATCGTAGGTACAAAAGGCACAAATTAGACTAAATTAAAGGGGGATGTGCTGTCGCTGCCTCTAAACCCTAACCCGCACGCAAAATCGGGCTCACCGGAGCCTCATGGAGCGGCGGCGACGCTTCCGTCGGCAGATTCAGAGCTCGTCGTCGGAGAGGCCGAGGTCGGAGAGGCCGGAGATGGTGTTGGAGCCGAGGTCGACGTACTTGTCGTCCTGTGCCGCCCGTAGGAGGTCGCCCTGGAGCTTCTTCGCGCGGTCTTCGTGGTCGCGGGCGAGCCCCTGCTCGAGCAAGATGTTGTCGATGTCCTCGTCGCGGTGAGCTCGAGCGGCGTTGACCTCGGCCTCGGCGACGCTCCGCTGCTAGATGACCTCCATCAAACGCTCGAAGGCCTTGTCGGTGGCGTAGTTGGCGCTGGTGACGACGCGGCCCTCCCTCCACATGCGGCGTTCGAACTCCTCCGTCTCGCAGCGGAGAAGCGTGACCGGCACCGGTGCGCGGTGCTTCTTGTAGTGGAGGGAGGCGCGCTTGCGCGCCCCATCCGCGCGGATGCACCGATGGCGCTCCTCCTCCTGGGCGGGGGTGAGGCCACGGTAGCGCGAGGAGGAAGGCGACGTATGGCCACGGCGGAGTCCACAATGGTCCATCGGCGACTACCGGTGGCAGATCTAGTGCGGAGGCTGAGGAATTTCTCGCCGGAGCTCGGCGATTATTTGAGCGGCGGTGTGAGCAAATGCGCGGTGGAGGCGTGGAGGGGGCGGTGACGGAAAGAGGGGTGGAGATCCAGAAAACGCCCTCGGAACCAGAATTATATAGTTCGAGAGGATAGATTTGTCAGCCCCCTTAAAAAAAATCTGGGTCAGGCTCCGTTTGTGGTGTCTGCTCGGGCGAAAAAAACACGGATCGGCCCGTAAACCCGCTGGAATTATATGGGTCCGGCGGTTTTCTGGTTTTGCTCTAACGACAGTGGTGTACCAGTCAATTTCTGGGAGTGTAGTATTGTTTGCTGCTGGGGTTTTTGGGGTGTGAAATCCATTTTCTCATTTGGCCGGGATACGATGCTGTTCTGAATGATGTGAACACTTCATCATGCACCGTGCATTTACGTGGAAGAGAAGAACTCCATCCGTTCTACACTAGTGGTTTTAGTTCAGTTTGAACTACAACCACGAGTACTGCTACAAAGACATCTCCTGAAGAGAATTAATGTCGGGGAGAGGCAGTAGTAGGTTGTGCGAGTGGTTGGAATTTTTTGGAGAATGTCTAGGGGTACTAGTAAGCTGCAACTTTTTGTTGTAGCTCCAGTTGTTCATTCAAACGAGCCAGCTGGAGCGGAATTCTTTATGCTTGTTTAATTGGATATAGACAGGGATGGTGCTTTCTAGCATTAGTTACTGTCAACATGTGGTGATTATGCGCATAGTAAGTGACCCTAAATTTTGGCCAGCCTAGAGCGTCTATAGCCATCCGCCTAAAACTTACTAACTCACTGTACTCATATTTCTGAACTTAACCCCATAACTGTAGTAGAGTATAATTTTAGGGGTTTTGAGTGGTTGCACCAAGTCCTTTAGGGTGCTCATAGTGGGAGTAACATAAGTGGTACTCTGATTCATAATAAGTGTTGGGAATTTAGTATAGTTTTAGTACAAACTTTGTATTAAATTTTTGACACTTATTTTAGATGGGAGGGAGTCACATAGATGCCACCTAGACTAAAAATATGATGTGGCAAGCAATTAATAAAGAGTGAATGAGGAGGCATACAGGAAAACCAGTTCCCCCATGTCGGTCGCTCCCCCGAGGGCGACGGGCACCATCTCCAACTCCGGCCGCCCCCACCCCCTCCACCTCCCTTCCTCCTTCGCCGCCACCGGCCTGGGTCTAGGGATGGCAATGGGTACACTTGACCCATGTACCCACCGGGTAAAAACCCATTAGTAGTACGGGTATGAGACAAAAAATTACACATGGGTATATAAATAGGAAAATTCCACACCCATCGGTACAGCGGGTACAGGTGTGTGATCGTAGAACCCATACCCGCGTACCCATGTACCCATCCAAAATGAGGTTGGGTCTCTATAATATTCTAACATACTTAATTTTCATTAATCATGCATTAACTCTAGCAAGCTCATCTCGTGTTTTCTAGTTCCACGATCGCTCATAGGTTAGTTAGGATTGCTTCACCTCCCGCCAAGTGACTTTCACGGTACATATCTTCTTTATGTGACCACATCTTGATTCTCAAGCTTCTTCATGTGATCACATCCTGATTCTCATACGATCAATATCGATCTCATATTTGTCATACCATCGCAACTTCATGAACAACTAGGGTTACCGTCAGACTGTTGGCACCTCTATTCCAGGTTTGGCCATTGTTTATAATGTGTTGATGTTTATAATGTCTTACTAATTTTTTTCGATTTTATGTGTTGTAAAGACGGGTAGTTTTACCCACGGGTATCCATTTACCCTTCCGGGTGACAGGTATGGAAAAATGGTATACCCGTTGATGGGTATGGGTATGGGTGACGGGTAAAATTGGAGGGGATGGGTAAGGGTATGGGGTGGCTCTACCTATATCCGTACCCTGTGGGTGCCATCCCTACCTGGGTTGCAGGACGAGGCCCTGGCGACGCCGGCGGCGGCGGAGTGTCCTTCCCCACGCCATGGAGTGGGGGTCAGGGCCCCTCCTCTTCTCGGTGGTGGTGCACTTTGGGAGACTCGGGTCTGGCGTGTTCGGGTGGACTTGGCGGTGGTGCTACCCCCAGGCAGCCGACGCCATGCCTGGGAGCGCTGTTGGCTGCCGTCCCTGGCTAGATCTGGCAGCCTCGAGCCCAGATGGGCTCGGTGGGCTCAGGTGGGATTTGGCGGGCCAGATGCTACCTCCATGGGGCTCCCTGGAGGCGGTGGTGGCTACTAGCTAGGGTTGGGGACGTGGAGCTATGGCCTTCCCATTGCAGCAGTGGTGGCTAGGGCTTTATGGGCCCGTCTGGGCCTAGCCAGGCCCGTCTAGGCCTGGTGTGCCCCGGCTGCTCTGTCCGGTTGATGACTGCCTCTCGGCGTTGGAGGTGGGTTCCTCCCACGGCTGCGGGGCTATGGTCCCTCGCTCCGCGATGTTGTGTGCCTCCGCTGTTCAGGGCATGTGTCAATGTCCATGAAGAGATGGTGATGTTGATTTCAAGGTCAGGCGTATGTTGGTTGGTGGTGAAGTTGGGTGGTGGTGTTCTGTTGCTCCACGGTTGTGTGGGGCGAAGATCGGGAGAAATCCCTGTCGGATTATCCGACCATGACGCGGGACCACCGCCGGGTGGCACCATTCCTTCCTGGAATGCGTCGAGGGACTCCTCTGTCTCCACTTTACTTGGAGTGTCGGGGGAACCCTTGGACCATGGTCCGTTCAGCAATACCGTGTCGACGGTGCTTCTCTTGGGAAGGGGCTGCTAGGTACTAGGCGCGTGGTTGGCCAAAGTCGGAGGGCGCAACAATTTTGGGTCATCATTGCTAGTCGATTTGCCTTTGTTTCCATTCCTTTTCTTTTTGGGCATGTATGTGTTGTTGAAAGAACATTTCATGTTTCCCTATGTTTTGCGTGTTAGATAACAATACTATGGAGACTTTTCATGTGTGCTAAGTGTGCAGGAAGTTTTGAGGGGGGCCGGATAATCCGCCCCTCCAAGGGTCGGATAATCCGGCCTACCTCATCTCTCAAGGAAGCCAAGGCGCGTCACTCTGTGTCCAGTCGGATTTTCTCCCGGAAAATCCAGCTGGCGATTTCCTCCCAGGCCGGATAATCCGGGTTCGCAAGGCGGATAATCCGCCCCCGATTTGAGAAAAGGAGTCAAGGCGCGTCGCTCGGTATTCGGTCGGATTTTCTACCGGAAAATCCGAACTGGGGCGGTTTTTCTTCCCCAGGCCGGATAATCCGGCCTTCGCATAGGGCCGGATAATCCGCCCCCGGTTGATCAAGGGCAAGCTCTTGGCGGCCTTCGAGATAGAGGCGGTTTTTGCGGATATTCAGTGCAGGACGGAGTTTCCTCAGACGGATAATCCGGCCACTTGGGCGGATAATCCGGACCCCAAAGTGTGCAACGGCTGGTTTTGGAAGGGTATAAGTACCCTTCTTCTTCCCCAACGTCGCATCTCTTGATTCGCTCGAATTTGACGGACCTGCAAGAGCTCTAAATCTCAATCTCCCACTTCAACCACCCTAAGGTCTTTATCTTTGGTGGAATTGAAGGAGGAGAAGTTCATCATCAACATCAAGAATCAAGCGCTCCAACTCCTCTCCATTCACTTGGAGAAATCCCTGATCTAGTATTCTCGTTAATACCTAGATCGTGTTATTGTATTTGACAACTTTGTTCTTGTGGCAGCTTGTTGTCACTTCGGGAGCCTCCAAGTTGTTGTGGATTTGTTGCCCCGCTAGTTGTGTAAAGGTGCCGGTGCCCGCCTCAAAGGGTACCTATAGTGGAAGGTGGATCAGGCCGGTTGTGGCGAGATCCATCGGAGAACAGGGTGAGGCCTTTTGTGGTGTGGTGGTCTTAGTACCGCCCACCCCTCCAACGCAGACTTACTTCCCTTAACAAGGAAGGAACTGCGGTCAAACAAATCCTGTGTCTCCGCGTGCTTCACTTCGGTTCACTCGTTCCTCTTCCACTCGCTCCTTACTCGCTAGTAGATAGGTTTGCATATAGGGAAATTCCACACATTAGTTTATCTAGAGAATTTACTGTGCTAAGCCTAAAATTGAAAAAGAATTAAAAATTGGTGTAGCACCTATTCACCCCCCTCTAGGTGCCCATACGATCCATTTCAATTGGTATCAGAGCCCCGACTCTTAATTCGGGCTTAACCGCCTAAGAGTAGTATGGGTACCAGGGATGATGGAAATGAGGCTGTGGATAAGGTCACAATGGATGATCTCAAGTCGTTGGGAACAACCTTATTGAAATCCTTTGAGGCCAAGATGGAGGAGATGAATCAAATGATTGCTCGCCTTACATCATCCATAGCCCCATCTCCATCCTCCTCTGAGGCTCCCTCACCATCATCTAAGGAAAAGGGTAACACCGGATCTAAGGATGATGATGTGGAAGGTGAAAAACTAAATGGTTCCACCTCCAAAAAGGGAAGTGGCAAGGAGGAATATAGTGAGGTTCGCCACGTATATTCCCCCGACCCACCTATCCCTCATCCTCATATAAACAATAGGGGTGATCCACCCAAGCTCACTGCATCTTCTTTTAACCAATGGCAATTTCTAATGAAATCTCATGTTTGCAGCTCCTCTATTGAATTGTGGAGGATCATTGAAGAAGGTCTTCATGTTGGAGATTAAACCAATCTAACAAGAAGGGAAGTTGTGGATAGCCAGTTGAATGCCACTGCTCTCCACATGATACAGCTGGGTGTGGGTCCCAAGGACATGCCACACATTGAACATCTCAACACGGCTAAAGAGGCGTGGGATGCTCTTAGACCTTTTGTTGGAAATGAAAGCATGAGAAGAAACCGTATGATGCCCTTAGTAACTGAAGTGAGGATTCTACATGTTGGATGGTGAAAACCATGAGGACATGTATAGAAGACTCAAGGGCATCGCAACAACATTTCGGAAGCATGGGGCCACTCACATTGATGATGCATGGATAAAAAGGAAGTATGTGAGTGCCTTAATGCCTTTCGAACCGACGGATTTGAAGAGATTGCAAGGTAGACACAACTATCATCAAATGACATCCAATGAAGTCATGCAAGAAATGGCGTCATTCAAAGTGGCAGCAAAGAATGCTGAAGATGCCCGTGCTCGGGCCATTGGAATGCAAAAGGGTGTCAATGTGGCTCTCAAAGCCAATGTTGTTGAGCAAGAGGATGATGAAGGAGCATTTGAGAGGATATCCATGGACTGCCCCGATGAGGTCAAACGTGCTCATGGTGAGTACATGGCATTCTATGCAAGGAACTTTTGGAAGGACCCTGCCAAAGCCAAGTCTGAACTTGAGCGCAAGAACGGGTCAAATGGAAGAAGAGAAAGTGGCCCAAGATTGAGAACTTGCTTCAACTGTGGAGATAGGCGCACTTTGTAGCCAAGTGTCCTTATGAAAATAGAGAAGACAATGGTGGCAGGCTCATTCTCAAAGAGAAATCCAAAGTTCCTAAGAAGAAGCCATTTGCTAAGAAGAATGGTCCTTTCAAGAAGCAACCCAAGATGGTCCTTGTAGCTCAAGAGGAATACTCCTCCGCAAGTGAAGATGAAGAGGATGATGATAGTTCCCGCGAAGTGGCTGCTATAGCCACCACATCGACTCCCTCCTCTCTCTTCGACTCGCCTAACGATAACACCATCAACAACAACGCCACTTGCCTAATGGCAAGAGGATCCGAGGTATCGACTTCTAACTCCTCATTTTCTAAGACTAACATAATTTTGGATATGGATGATCATGACAGTCTTGAAATGAAAGAAGAAGTTATTGCCTTGGATACTTTTTTCACTAACCTACAAGGTGAGCACAAACTCCATTTTGATACTCTTATGAGTCAACTTGCTCGAGCCGAAGATCTCCTTGAAGAAAAGGGCAGAATTGAAAGAGAAGATGCTTTGGAGATAGCCTCTTTGAAGAATGCCTTGGAAGAGGAAGAGGGAACTCGAGTTTCTTTGGAAGAAAGACTCGAATCCCTAGAGGAGTCACAAGAAGAAGCCGTAGCTCAGCTCATTAAAGAACGTGACCATGCCCTTGCCAAGGTAAAGAAACTAAAGAAAGAAAAGATTGATTTTGGGGCTGCTCATGCTAGACTTTTGGAGAAGTTTTATGATCTTGAAAGTGCTCACAAGGCATTGAAGAGTGATCATTCTACTCTAAATGAGTCTCATGACCAGCTCCAAACTCAATTGAAACGGTATAATGTACCAAGTACCTCATCTTCATCCTTTAGAAAAGAAGATCTTGCAAGGAGTTCTCAACACAAAGGTAAACGGGTTATTGATGAGATACTGAGCAGGCAAAGGACAAACAACAGTAAAGAAGGTCTTGGTTACATACCCAAGATAAAGAGCAAGAAAAACAAGAAGAAGAAGAAGAAGAACAAGACTGCTCAATCGAAGACTAGCAACATTACCAATGACAAGACTAATTGTGATGGTTTTGCAAGGATCAACAATCCTAACTTCGAACTATATTGTGATTCTTATGGTGATGTTTATGCTAGTTATGTAGGGCCTTATGATTGTTACATTCCTTGGTCTATTTGGGTTCCCAAGACCCTTGTTACTAACATGAGAGGACCCATTAAAAAATGGGTACCTAAAACCAAGAAGTAATTTTCTTGCAGGGCTATGCTTCCGGTGGTTCTAAATGGGTACTCGATAGCGGTTGTATGAGTCATATGACCGGAAGCAAGGAGATCATCACGAAGATGCGGCCAAACCTTGATCACATTACCGTCTCCTATGGTGACAAGTCAAAATCTGAGGTATTGGGTCTCGGCAAAGTTGTGGTGGCTCACGATATCTCTCTCGTGGACGTCATGCTTGTTGAGACCCTCGGGTATAACTTAATTTCTGTTCGTGCCCTTGGTAAGATGGGCTTTGCAGTTTACATTGATGCTGATTTGGTGGTACTCTTGTGGAGCAAGTCTCTAAAAGTCGCTTTCGTGGGATATGTCGAAAACGACCTGTACGTGGTCGACTTTTCGGGGAAAACCACTACAGGTCCGATGTGTCTTTTCGGAAAGGCTGACGCGGGTTGGCTATGGCATCGCCGACTAGCCCACGTCAATATGAGAACTTTGCAAAGTCTCCACAAGGGTGGCCACATTCTTGGACTAAAAGAAAATATCTCTTTTGCCAAAGATCGTGTTTGCAGGGCGTGCGTTGAAGGGAAAATGCATGATTCACCTCATCGAAGGAAAACCATTATCTCTTCAAAAAGGATCTTGGAGCTCCTTCATGTGGACCTCTTCGGACCTCCATCTCATGCAAGCCTCGGTGGGAAGAAGTATTGTCTAGTGATTGTTGATGATTACTCCAGATACACTTGGGTTTATTTCTTCAAGTTAAAGAGTGAAACTCAACAAACTGTCATCGACTTCGCCAACAAGGTTCAACATCAACACAACGTCCCCATTCTGTCTATAAGGAGTGATAACGGCTCGGAGTTCAAGAACTACACCTTAAATGAGTTCCTAAGTGAAGAGGGGATAAGACATCAATATTCCGCTGCGTACACCCCTCAACAAAATGGTGTAGCCGAGAGGAAGAATCGGACTCTAATGGACATGGCAAGATCAATGTTGGCCGAATTCAAATCTCCATATAACTTCTAGGCTGAAGCAATCTCTACTGCTTGTCATTCATCCAACCGGTTATACCTCCGCAAGATTTTGGCCAAGACTCCGCATGAAATACTTACCGGTAACAAGCCAAACATCTCATACTTTCGGGTATTCGGGTGTAAGTGTTTCTTTCTTATTAAAGGAGTTCATTTATCTAAGTTTGAATCTAAGGCTCTAGAAGGTATTTTTGTTGGTTATGGTGCCGAATCCCACACTTATAGAGTCTACAATAAGCTCTCCGGAACTGTTGTAGAATCTTGTAGTGTGGTGTTCGAGGAAAATGACGGTTCTCGTGCGGAGCAAGTTGGTGTTTGTGATGCGGATGTTGAAATACCGCAAGATGCCATAAGAAGAATGGGCGTGGGATTCTTCCGCCCCATTGAGGAACCCCTTTTGGCGGACTGGGAAGGACAATGCTCTACTCATATAGAGCCCTCATCTACACATACGCAACATGCTCCAACCACGGGGGCAACTTCTACACCATCTCCATCAACTGCTGAAGGTCAAGATGCTCCAGAAAGCTCTAGGCCGGATTTTCCGGTGGATATCGGATTATCCGGCCACCCCGCTCTAGCTGTCCATGCAGCTCCTGGTGGTGAAGATATCAACACAAGCTCCAGGACGGATTTTCCGGCTGACCCCGGATTATCCGGCTCCTCGCCAGGTCAAGCAAGTCCCAGGCTTCCTGATGATGATGCTGCAAGTCCTCCCAGGCCGGATTATCCGGCCACTTCATCGGCCAGATTATCCGGCCCTGACTCTCCAGTTCTGCAGCCTCCAGTTATGGCTACGGACTCACCTCAAGGGCATGCATCTCCACCACCTGCTACTGATGTTCCAGCTACTGATCAAGGCGGAGAAAATGCCTCCAATGAAGACTCAAGTGATGAATCTCCTCCAAGAGACAACAAACTTATTGAACTTCGTTGCAAGGCTGGCTGATCGTAACCTTGAGTTGAGGGTCACACTCTCGACAAGGTTGTTGGTGATCTTGACGAAGGGTGTCTACTAGAAGAGAATTGGCGGTTTTGGTGAGCATCAAGCTCATATCTCCATGGTGGAACCTAAGAAGGTCTTTGAAGCTCTTGAAGACCTGTGGGTTGTTGCTATGCATGAAGAATTGAATAATTTGAGCACAACAAAGTCTGAAACTAGTGGAGAAACCCAAAGAGTGCCGCAATGTTATCGGCACCAAGTGGATTTTCAAGAACAAGCAGGATGAGAATGGCATTGTTGTGAGGAACAAGGCAAGACTTGTGGCACAAGGTTACTCACAAGTTGAGGGCATCGACTTCGGCGAGAGTTATGCTCCTGTGGCTCGCCTTGAGTCCATCCGTATCCTACTTGTTTATGCTACTCATAACAATTTTAAGTTGCAGCAAATGGACGCGTCAAGAGTGCCTTCCTAACGGTCCTCTACATGAGTTGGTATCGTAAAAGCAACCCCTGGGGTTTGAGGATCCTAACTTCCCGAACCATGTCTACAAACTCGATAAGGCACTCTATGGCCTTAAACAAGCCCCACGTGCATGGTATGAGCACCTTAAAGAGCTTTTGTTAGATCGTGGCTTCGAAGTTGGGCAAATCGACCCCACTCTTTTTACTAAGAAGGTTAAGGGGGAGCTCTTCGTATGCCAACTATATGTAGACGATATCATTTTTGGTTCTACTAACAAAGCTTTTAACGATGAATTTTCAAAGCTTATGACTGACAGGTTTGAGATGTCTATGATGGGGGAATTACGGTTCTTTCTTGGATTCGAGATCAAGCAACTAAGAGAAGGAACCTTTATTAATCAAGTAAAGTACATCCAAGACATGCTCAAGAGATTCAAGATGACGGATCTAAATGGTGTCGCTACTCCGATGCAAACAAAGTGTCATCTCGAACTCAACCCTCATGGTAAAGATGTGGACCAAAAGGTATACCGGTCCATGATCGGCTCTCTTCTTTACCTCTGCGCATCTAGACCCGATATTGTGTCGAGTGTGGGAGTGTGTGCAAGGTATCAAGCAGCTCCTAAAGAAAGCCACTTAGTGGCGGTCAAGAGGATCTTTCGATATTTAGTTCATTCCCCCAACTTTGGTCTCTGGTATCCCAAGGGCTCCAATTTCTCTTTATGTGGTTATACTAACTCAGATTGGGCTGGTGATAAGGATGATCGGAAGTCAACTTCTGGAGCTTGTCAATTCTTGGGAAGATCTCTTGTATGTTGGTCCTCCAAAGCGGTGTATATCTCTCTCCACCGCCAAGCTGAATATGTTCTTTGCGGTGCTTGTACTCAATTATTGTGGATGAGGCAAACTTTAAAGGAATACAGTGTCAATTGTGACAGAGTGCCTCTTTTATGTGATAATGAAAGTGCTATCAAAATTGCGTACAATCCAGTTCAGCACACAAGGACGAAGCATATTGAGATTCGGAATCATTTTATTCGTAACCATGTTGCTCGAGGCGATATTGATCTATCTTTTGTGAGCACGAAGAACCAACTGGCGGATATCTTTACAAAGCCACTTGATGAAGCAAGATTCTGCTATTTGAGGAATGAGCTAAATATCATTGATTCCGGGAGTTTGTCTTGATTATCCATGCACTCACTCGTACGTCTCAATCCTTGTTTGGTCTAGGTGTGGGCATGGATATAGGGGGAGTGTGGTCCTAACTTATTAGGATAACCCTCCCCCCATAATGCCAATAGCAAGTATATCATTTCTCTTAATATCATGTTGTAATATGTGAGCTTATTGATGAGTATTGGTCGTGAACCCAAGATATATCTTCGCGGTGTCACACCATACACTCCAACAAGGTGGCTTCGGCCACCGCCCTCTCCCTTGTGGAGAATTGGATCTTTTTGGATGTTATTTGCTCTCTCATGTTCTTATGGGAATCACACTCAATCTTGGCTTTTATTTGATTTGGATTTTGCAATTTTGAGTGTCTAGTACCATCTCAGTTTGGCATTCTCAATCCTAAGCCTTCCCTACCCCTAAGACATCTATTCTTGCACACAAGTCCCTTGTACACCTTGTGGGGGTGTTGTTTGGGGACGCGCGGGCCTGGTTACATGTATATGAATCCCAGATTTTAGGCCGGATAATCCGGCCCAAGTGTTGGCCGGATAATCTGGCCCTGGCGGATTCGATCTTAAAGGGCAGGGCTCGGGGGGGAAGGGCTCATATCGAGCAGCACTTTCCCCCAGCCCTCTCCTTCTCCCCAGCTACCGCCTGCCGCCCCTCACCCTTCCCAGAGCCTCTCCGGCCACCGGATTTTCCGGGCCTTCACGGATCTTCTTCTCCGCGCCTCCGAGTACCTTCTCCTCCACGTTCTTCCTCCAATGAGAGAGGGTAACTCCCTCTCTCCCCATCTTTGGCTAGATGTGTATCTTGTTGGATGGAACGTTGTCTAGAAGAATGTGTTTTCGCATAGAACTCGTAGTCATACAGTTTCTAGGCCTGATCTACTTTTTTGCATGCATTCTTGGTGAAATCGAAACTTTCTGCCAGGGCCGGATTATCCGCCCCTAGCCAGGTCGGATAATCCGGCCTGACAGATTCAAGTCTGCTTTAGTTTCACTATGGTGTATATATTGAGTAGTTTTGACCTATGAATTTTTTGCCTACTTGTTCCATGCTCTCTCCTGGACTTGTGTGTATGCTTATCCCCTTGCTATCGCCCTTATTCTCCTCACAGGTGGTTCCGGTGTTCCCAAGACCTACAAGTGCCGTCCTCGCGCCAAGTACTTTCGGGACGACGTTCAAGGTAACCTAGTGGACAAAGTTGAATTGCGGAGAAGGAAGAACGAAGAGAGGCGCATGGCTGAACAATCCAAGAGGACTAGGAAGAGTGTGTCCAAGAGGAAGGGCAAGGAGCCCAAGATCAACTACAGGGCTCTGGATGCGGTCTCCTTCTCTGCCATACGTCACCGTGACTTGTTTGCTGAGCTGCCTCGTGATGATGAGCTAGGGGATACCCGGTTTTGGTGTGCAGAACAGAAAGGGATTTATGAAGACATCTATGCCAGGCTGAACATTAGGCCTATGCACCCTCTGGTACTTGCTGATGCTTTGGAGAAGGCGCATCTTGTGGATGCGATGTATGTGGCTGAGAGGATGGGGCTGCACCATCTCATGTCCCTCCAGTGCTCCTTTGACTCTGAGGTGGTGAAGCAATTCTTCTCCACTCTGGTGATTTGTGGTGATGAGCGTCACACTATGAAGTGGATGACTCATGACAGGCCCATGACTGCTGATTTTCACGTGTTTGCTGAGGTTTTGGGGTACTCCTTCCGCAGCAGGGATAGAGCTAGTGGCCACTGCATCATCACTCAGTTGAAGCCCAACAAGGATGCTGCTCTCTCTCCGTGCATTGTGGACAATGGAATTGTCGGTACTGTGGCTGGTCTTGCTCCCATCTATGCTGCATTGGTGGGTCTCTTCCATGACTCTATAACACCGAGTGGGGGCAACAATGACAGCATCCATGGTCACCTTGTTTAGCTATTTCAATTTTCTCATGAGGTTGCCTCCTGCGAGGACGAGTCAGTGCAGTAGAGGCTGGATGTCATGGACTTCATTTACCATGAGCTGTGTGATGCTATGTTCAACCGTCTCTCCATTCCCTATGCGCCCTACATTATGTTGCTCATCCGCCACCTACTTCCTGCCGAGGAGTTCCACATTGACTCGGTGCACAAGGCCAAGAAGATTTACAACAAGGTTCGGAAGACTGCTCACCCCTCCTCTGCTCCTGAGGGTCTCATGAGGGATGGTCGTAGGCCCCCAGTGCCTCCCGTGGCCCGCGAGATCAAGCAGCTGAACTGGTTCCAGCGTCACATCCTCTGCATGGGCGTGGACACACGCAAGGGTCAGTATGAGGCCTACAGGTAGCGCCATGAGTTGGCTCACTCCCAGCAGCTCATTCTCCACCACGTGTCTGGCGCTTCGGGTGCTCCTCCGGCTCCTACACCTCCCACTCCATATGCTCGGTGGAACTCTTCCTCCGGGCTGAACTATGGTGAGCTGGAGCGTCACTTGTTCCCCTCTGCGCCTGCTGCTGATGCTGATGATGAGGAAGGTGACACTGAGGAGCTTGGAGATGAGGATGAGGAAGAGCATGAGGACGAGGACGAGGACTATGATGAGTGATCCCCTGGGGCGCTAGCATCATTCTTCTCCCTTTTTGGTGTCTCGATGCCAAAGGAGGAGAAGTAGTTCTATTAGGTTGTCCGTGGATTTGCATGGGTCGGGCATAAGCACTTGCACTTTTTATTCGTTATTTCTTGCTTATGCCCATTTAGCGTTGAACTTTTATATTCGTGGTTTGTGATTTATGGTTGAGACTTTATGTGGTTGTCTGGATGATACTTATGGACTTCATATCATGGATTATGCTCATGGTTATATCTATTCATATCCTGTTGCTAGAGGTTTATCACGGAAGGCGCGCGCTCATAATGGTTATCCAATAATAATTGTGATTTATGTCAATGATGCCTATTCTCTACTTTGGTGGTATGTGTTTTTGCCTGTTTGTCTATGGAATAGATTCACCTATTTGTGTGCATTTGTATTCCAATGCAAAACTCTTTTATGCACACATTGAGGAGGAGTCCCTTTCATAGTTATCTCTGTGTGTCTTGTGTCTTTCTCCTGCAAATCCTGGTATTGTCATATAACACCAAAAAGGGGGAGATTGAAAGAACATTTCATGTTTCCCTATGTTTTGCGTGTTAGATAACAATACTATGGAGACTTTTCATGTGTGCTAAGTGTGCATGAAGTTTTGAGGGGGCCGGATAATCCTCCCCTCCAAGGGCCGGATAATCCGGCCTACCTCATCTCTCAAGGAAGCCAAGGCGCGTCACTCAGGTCTGCGGATTTTCTCCCGAGAAAATCCAAAGGCGTTTTTCCTCCCAGGCCGGATAATCCGGGTTTGCAAGGGCGGATAATCCGCCCCGCCGAGCAAAAGGCCAAGGCGTCGCTTGGTATCTGGTCGGATTTTCTACCGAAAATCCGAATCGGGCATTTCTTCCCAGCGGATAATCCGGCCTTCGCATAGGGCCGGATAATCCGGCCCCTAGAAGTTGATCAAGGGCAAGCTCGGCGCGACGCTCAGATAGGGGGCGGGTTTTCTGCCGGATATTCCGAGTCTGGGGCAGAGTTTCCTCAGACCGGATAATCCGGCCCTCACTTGGGCCGGATAATCCGGCCCCCAAAGTGTGCAACGGCTGGTTTTTGGAAGGGGGTATAAGTACCCCTTCTTCCCCAACGTCCAGATCTCTTGATTCATTCGAATTTGACCAGACCCTATGCAAGAGCTCTAAATCTCGATCTCCCACTTCAACCACCCTAAGGTCTTTATCTTTGGTGGAATTGAAGGAGGATAAGTTCATCATCAACATCAAGAATCAAGCGCTCCAACTCCTCTCCATTCACTTGGAGAAATCCCTGATCTAGTATTCTCGTTAATACCTAGATCGTGTTATTGTATTTGACAACTTTGTTCTTGTGGCAGCTTGTTGTCACTTCGGGAGCCTCCAAGTTGTTGTGGAGTTGTTGCCCCGCTAGTTGTGTAAAAGCGTCGGTGCCCGCCTCGAAGGGTACCTATAGTGGAAGGTGGATCAGGCCTGTTGTGGCGAGATCCATCGGAGAACAGGGTGAGGCCTTTTGTGGCGTGGTGGTCTTAGTACCGCCCACCCCTCCAACGCAGACGTACTTCCCTTAACAAGGAAGGAACTGCGGTCAAACAAATCCTATGTCTCCGCATGCTTCACTTCGGTTCACTCGTTCCTCTTCCACTCGCTCCTTACTCGCTAGTAGATAGGTTTGCATATAGGGAAATTCCACACATTAGTTTATCTAGAGAATTTACCTTTGTGCTAAGCCTAAAATTGAAAAAGAATTAAAAATTAGTGTAGCACCTATTCACCCCCCCCCTCTAGGTGCCGATACGATCCATTTCAGTTGTTGCCCTAGCATTCCCTTCGGTTCAAACTCTTGTATCAGTGTGATTGCTATATTAATATAGCGGGGCGAAAGCCTACTTCAAGAGCAATTAATGAAGAGAGAGACAAATGTACTAACATAATATATTACCATCATATCACACTTCCAATACAAAATGAGTCTACAAAATTATACTCTAAGTTACTACACTAAGTCACTACCACTATGAAGGTAGTAATTAGACTGGTAACATATGCTCTAAGTTACTACCCACTATGACTAGCCTTAGTGGACTTAACTTCTTAACACCCCTCCCCCTTTTCTATTATTCAAACCCAGTTGCATACAAGAACATCGTCTCTAATACATTCAACATTATAAGCAATCAAAACCTTGTCACATCTCGTGCACACATTTAAACAACATTTTAAATTCAAAGCATATATGAATCCAATCAAAAGTAACAACACAAAACATCCAAAAGCCACCTGATACAAACATAAACAACACTCCTTCATTGCCAGTACCGCCACCACTACCGTAAAACATTAATAGTGGCATTTTGGAAGCCACGATTTTTCCACAAAGCTTAAGTGATCTCGCAATATTTGCTTGCCATTGCATTCATCCCACTAGCATTCATAAACATGATCTTTTAATCATGCTCATTTTTCTTGATCATTTCTTTCTTGGCCTTCAACTTCAACCTCTCCTCCTCGATAACAATCATATGTGCACCTTCCTATTCTCAGTCTCAATCAGGCAAGCCTCTATTCTATCCTCCACCCACAACCTCTCCTCCTCCATCCACCTGGCTATTATCTCGTGGTTACGTTTGAGAGCCAACTCCACTTTTGTCTTGTCATTTCTTTGGAGTCCTCTTTGTATTCGCCCACTCCACCAGTCTTGTTCCACTCCTTCTCGTTCACTTGTTCATCTATCATCAAACTAGGAGTTAGTTTTCCCCTGCCTATCCTCACCCTCGATACCAATGGATGATGAGATCAATTTTGGCCTCCTTACTGTAGTTTCATAATTTCTTGTCGACGATTTCTCGTATCCTTTGAGCACCCCATACAATGTATCGAATTGAATGGATTGTTCCCATTTATCTTGTGTTTTTCCTCTTATATCTCTTGGATATTTTTGTTGTACTCTCCATGGAACTCCATTAGGAGGGGTGTTGTTCACATGGTCACAACAACCTGACCACTAATTTCAAGCATCTTGAATTAAACTCCAACAGTGTGGGAGATAACCTTGTGTATGGTGGGAATGAACCTTGACATGGATTGCATAATATGCATGGATCCTCTTCCAAAATGGTTCCTTATTTTAGTAGGTGCTAACTATGGCACCAAGAGACACACTCATCCAAGCATGTCACAAAATTATACATCCTACCCAACCTTGTATTTCGACGACCTTGATTGATTCTTCATGATACTTGGATCTAACTTGTACACTTTGATATTTTCACTTGACACGTATTGGATATCATCCATAATCGAGTATGAAATGTCCACGACCCGATGGTGCCAAATTCATCCAACATGGTCATTAAATATCACATATTATATGGTTCAGTTTGTGTTCTACATCGCATGAGTGCAAAAAACTATCATTTATCTTGAACATTTCTACTTCCAAATATATATGAACAAAATACATTTTTAATACATCATACAAAAATCTTGATGAATTTAAATATTATTAAGAAAAGTTTCAACGATACAAAATTTGCATGTATGAATGACTAGAGGTTCAATCAAGTAGTTTTGTTCTCAAAGATAACGCTTTTGACTCCTGGAATGTGTTTTTGTTTATGAGCTTCTTGTTGAGGTTCCTCATTCCCACAAGTGCAGTTTTCTGGTGCCATAGCCACCAAAGAAATGACCAAGATATCAAACAAGATGACATACTGTCCATGTGATAAATAAACACTATATATCACATTTTATTTTCCTAGTGAAAACTATGAAATGTTCAGCTAACTTGAAAGCTTGGAAAAATTAGTCAAAATCAATTAAGAACAAATATTTGCTACTTAAGGACTTAATGTATGGCTAAAACGAGGCAATTCACACAAATAGCCTTATTTGTAGGTTTGTCCTTGAATTTTTTTGGATGTGGAAACTCTAGCTAAGCCACTGCCTTTCTTTAGGTTTATATCCAAATTGATGTTCTTGTGAGGTGTAACATGGGGATCAAACTGAAAGAACAACTCCCAATATCTAGACATATGATCGGTGTATGCATCGTAAATTACCATTATGGGGGATAAACTCTACAAAACAAGTGAGTTTGTTTTAGATATCTATACCTTCTTAGGAACCCATATTGAATAGTTGAAGGTATCACCACACTAATATACTTGGCATAGATGAAACTGTCATTGTATCTCGAAAGCACATAAGATGGATTCATGTTATTATTACAAAGTGCAAGATCGCTTCAAGTACAGTGTCCCTCAGCCAATAATAGTAAATCCCTCCTCTAAGCACACATCCTACCTAGGATATCAGTGAGGATCTTAGTTAGTGCCAACATTATTGTACCATACAAATAAATTCAAGGCCTTCCTTGTAGAATATTCATATTTAGTTGCTTAATATTTCCTCTCTCATTCCATGGGCGACAAATGAGCATGTGATAACCCCCAAATACAGGTCCTAGCTGTAGCTCCTTTCATTGTGGAAGTATAAGGTATCAAACCGAAAGATCAAGAAGGTAAAGCTAATTATTCTCCCCAACTAGATTGTTACAATTCTAGCTATTTATGCACTAAACAAATTAAATAGTAAATATTAATTGGTTGCTTTTAAAGTATAGTGCAGGAACTATAAATGCAAGAATGTTCCAATCCTCTAAAGTGCAAGACGACATGATGAAAGTGTTTCTCTTATGTAAACTATGGACCTAGGTTCATGGATTCAATTGATATCTCTTTCCCTCCAACTATAGTGGTGATCATGTTATGGATAACAAAGTACACACAATTATCATGCTTAAAAAAATCTAGAGAAAAAACTAAAAGAGAATTTTCTTGCTACATCAAGGACCCAAAGAAAAACTCAAAATAAAAATAACCGGGTTACCTCACGCAAAGCGCTTTCTTTATAGTCATATAATAAGGCGTCATATCTTTGTCTTTAGGAGGTGCACACATAATGATAGAAATGCTTTCTAATTGCACCCTCCTTATTTGATAGAAAACTTGAACAAACAATGCGTACCAACATTAGGGTACTTGCAACTTTGTAGTTGTTTGGAAATAAAGATGGCACTTATCACCTCACATTTCATAATAGTTACAAATACTAGAAGTAACTTAACAATGTAACCACTAAAATGGTGCAACTTAGTAAATTTTAAAGCGTCAAGTGGATCATTAAATTTATCATGGAAATCATTAGCATGCTTTACTATTTCAAAATAGTTGCTAGAGTGCATATTAATATTAATATTAATATCATGGTTGCAACAATTGCTTGGACTTAGAGGTAAATGAAAACCACATATGTACTTTCTAGCAAGTGAATATTTCTCCTTTACTGTGTAAATAGGAGAATTCAAAAATGATATAGGACTATCATAAGTGAGAGTATTATCACAACCAACAAGCATATAATTTTCATTTGTAAAGCTAGTAACAATTGTTTTACATGGAGGATTATCAAGAAATATATGACCATGATCTAAAGCATTATCATGTGTGATAGGGGTGAAGGCATGGGGTAAGTAAGCATATTCTTGTGTTAGACTTTAACATTTACTTGTGTGATAGGGGAGAAGACATGGGGTACCAGCTGAGGCCTTGGACCCATAACCATCGAATTTTTCGATTGCACCCTTCTTTTTCATGCTAAGACCTCCTTACAATTATATATTGTGTGCCCAGGCCCTGCCTAACAATTTGAATGCACCTGTTTTGTTGGATTGCGTCCTCCCCCTCTCCACGTCAAATAAACTCAAGTGTGTCTAATCCTCAGTCGATTGCGAATTAAGTTAATTCTCAGTCCAGTGATGTCATTCAATTTTAGTTGCAACACCACTTGCAACTAAAAAGTCTCAGTTGCAACCTCATTTATAACTAAAACATCTTAATTGTAACCCCGCTTACAACTGAAATATTTCAGCTCCAAATGATGAATTTCACCAAAGCCAATAAACTTGCATCCTCCACCCCCATGTACTCATAGTTTGTTAGCATATACTTTTGAGATAAATATACAACATCACTTGTGGATGACTAGTATGTTAAGTATTTACGTGCAATACTGGTCCTTAAGTACACCGAAAAACTTAGTTAATCTAAAACAATACTGCTTTAGACTGTTTTCAGTGTCTACTTCAGGATGTTGAGGCAGCGGCTACGTCCTGAAGTCAGAATAAGGTCATCTTCGCCCTATCCTCGCTCTGGTGGTGCACCTAGCATCGGCGGAGGGCACGTGGATTTGTGTGTCCGACGGATTCCTTGGTATCCTGTCGTTTTCCGTATCCGTTTGTGTGGTTTGAAGTCAGTCTCTTCCGATCTACGTTTGTCATCTTCGGCGATGTTTGTTGTACTGGCTCGCTGGTCCTTTTGGGTCTTAGCACGACGACTTCCCGTCTGTCTATAAAAAGCTCTACTACGATAAGCTTTGCCTGACTCCGGTGATAGAGGGGCGAGGACGGCGACGGGCCTTCGGCTCGTGCAAGTGTTTGCAGTCATCGCTAGGTGGTCCAATGACATATTTATAATTTTTATTACTTTCGGGACTCTTTGTACTGTTGTTGTTGATTATTAATAGATCGGTGGAATTGCGAAAAAAAAATACTTTGTTCCAGCACAAAGAAAGAAAACCATCCAAATACCCGCAGACAAAAACCATCCAAAAAAACCATGTGGACGTAAACGAGACACATCACCTAATTTAATCGCACACGTGGTGATAAGCAGTTCATTAGCTAGCTATAAGACCGGAGTATCAACACAACCACGGAATCCTATATAAGGCGCCGGTAGGCACACGAAAGCCTGCAACACAAAGGCAACTAGGCAGTACATATGTATGGCAGCGTCACCATTGCCTCGCTGGGCTCCGACGCCGAGCCCCACCAGGCCACTCCGGTCGACGTCGAGCAGCACCGTCGTGGCCTCATGGCGCAGCTGGTCAGCGTGCCAGCTGAGCCCCGTCTTCTTCCCACGTCGTACCTCCGAGCCATCGACGCCTTCGCCAGCCAATGGTGTTGCCGGCGACCGGAGAGAGGAATCTTGCATGCCGGAGGTGTTCCTCACGTGGGAGGATCTATCAGTGACGGTCACAAACGGGAGAAAGGGCCCTGTCGTGATCCTCGATGGGCTTACCGGATACGCGCGCCCCGGCGAAGTGCTGGCTCTTATGGGTCCTTCGGGCTGTGGCAAAACTACTCTACTCGATGCCTTAGCTGGTATAGCTTTCCTCCCCTAAGAAAAGCCGGTAACTTCACATGTTCTTTAATTTTTGAGGGGGACATAACGTCGCATGTCTATCTGTTGCTGGACTCATTATATTTGTTTGTGATTCTATTTCAACCATCAGAGCTATGCCTTGTTAGTCGGAGTTTTCACCCCTGGGACATGTGCTTTTTTTAATTAAAAATTCAGATAACAAGTTTGGATACTGTTTGAATTGTTTCGATACCAATTAAACCCAAAGTTAAGTTCCTAGATTTTGCTCGAACTTTTAAAATCTTGAACCAAAGTTATTCTTAAGAGAAAATAATGCCTAGATTTAAAAACATTTTTTCTTTGGTTTCATGTTTGTAGTCATAGAATTGCATAAAAAGTTCAAATGCGTTGAATCAAACCTCAAGATTCACGACCTAGAAATAGAAATATTCTCTACAGTTGGATTTCCCTATCTGTCTTTTTCTTCCTAAGGAGTTCATATCTTTGTGGTACCAGAGCTGGAAGCAGCTACTTCACCTGAAGAGCATCTCTAACACATCCCCAATAATTTAGAGAAGTAAAAGGCTCCCTATCCTTTAGAGGAGCAAATATACTTCTCTAAATTTTGCGGCACGCATCCGATTCCCAATAATTTAGAGGAGTAAAAATATTTTATAACAAAATTTGCAAAATTAAGCACATGAATACATGAGAACATATCACATAACTTAAGCCTATAAATAATTCATATATACCTGATGAGCACATTAATATACGAAAACACATAGCATAAAATTCATAATTCATATAGATCGATAGATTAATCATAAAAATTGCTAGCACATTAATACCCCATAATTTGCATGGCATTAGAGCGCATTACTAGCATGTTCCACATATTCATAATCGACGATATCAACAAAGTTTCTCCACTAGTTCTTTGACTGAAATTGTGATGGATCTCTTCCCCAAATTGTTGGAGCGGTTGGTTAGCTCCAACAAGTGTTACCTTGGTGCGGCGCCGTGTTGAGAAGGTGTTGGTGCGGGTGCGGTTGCCGGAGCTGGTGCTAGTGCTGGTGCGGGTGCGGGTGCGGGCGCGGGTGCTGACGCCATCGCTCCTGCGAACTCTAGGATCTCCTTCAACCCTAAAGTTGGCGAGATGCTTCGGCGCAGCAAGGACGAAGACATGTCGGCGGTGCTGGGCCGCACGAATCCGGCAGTATCACGACGAATTCTAGCCGCAATGCGTCTAATCCGACAAAGTCGGCGGTGGATTTGCGGGAGGGGAAAGTAGCTTGTGCCGGAGAAGTTCAGAGGGTCGGGGCAGCCTTCTAGGCGTCAGCGAAGGCCGGATCCGGTAGCCGGCGGCGGGAGGGAAAGCTGGCCGGCGACAGGAAGGGCAACTAGGCGGCGGCGGGGTGGGAGAAAAAATATAGGAGTCGACCTCGCAGCCGCGTATATTTGCGAGTCGAAAACGGTGACTCCTAAAAATATTCTCCTCTAACCGCCAATAAGGGATCGGTTCGGTGCGGTTTCGGCCGTTAGAGGAGTATATTTTCTCCTCTAGGCCGTTTTGGAGATGGGTTAGAGATGCGCTAACCATGTTTTTTTAGATAAAAGGGTTTCACCCGATTTCATATAAAGAAACCAAATTTTTGCTACAGAGTCTTCCACCAAATGTAGACTTTCATGGCCACCTTTTCCAGGAGCTTCTTAGCGCACAGCATAATCATGTGCTTTCTATGCTGACCATGGGTTTCATTGTTTAATGTGTCCATTCTTCTTTCTGCCTTTACTTCTAGACAGTCTCTCCAAAATTGTTGTGAATCATGTCTGTGCTTCCTAAAGAAGGACCACTTGAGCCCAAAATGAAAGGGACAGGGGACAACTTGATCAACTCATATAAATGGTCTCTCATGACTTATAACCTACTAATATCAGAGACATTTTAAATATGGAAAACAATTCTCATGATTATCAACTCTCGGAAACGGAAAAGGATCTCGGTCCAGTGAGATCTCGCTACTATTTGGATTCGCTATCTGTCATCTTCTGCTTTACCTATTACTAATTCATATCTCGGTCAGCATAGTCATACTGACTTGGACGGAATTTTGTTTATACAGGACGACTTGGATCGAACATGAAAGGGAGCGGAGACATCTTGATCAATGGTCGGCGTGAGAAGCTTGCGTTTGGCACCTCCGTAAGCTTAATTTGACGTTTGCGTATAACTCCCTACTAACTTGTTACTTGTCTAACTTCCAACCATGCACATTATTCATGATGACATGATGCGACAACTGTAGGCGTACGTGACCCAGGAGAACGTGCTGATGGCGACGCTGACGGTGGCCGAGGCCGTGCGCTACTCGGCGCAGCTCCAGCTGCCGGACTCCATGTCACCGTCGGAGAAGCGGTCGCGCGCCGACGATGCTATCAAGCAGATGGGGCTCGCCGCGGTAGCAGAAACCCGGATCGGCGGCCGCGCGCGCAAAGGCATCAGCGGCGGCCAGCAGAAGCGGGTGAGCATCTGCATCGAGCTGCTGGCTTCACCGGCGCTCATCTTCCTCGACGAGCCAACCAGCGGGCTCGATAGCGCTGCGTCGTACCACGTCATGAGCCGCATCGCCGGGATCGCCCAAAGGGGTGGGACGACGGTCGTCGCCGCCATCCACCAGCCGAGCTCGGAGGTGTTCGAGCTCTTCCATGGCCTCTGCCTGCTGGCCAAGGGAAGGACGGTGTATTTCGGGCCAGCTTCCAAAGCCATAGAGGTACGTTTACGCAAGTGTTACTTACAGAACATCTCCTATAGCTTATGAACTAAATGCATATCTAGCGCGATGTGTTGGTCTGAGAATCACAACATAACGCATAATCTATGTGGTTTGCTATAGGCAAAACTTGGTGGAGAAGATATCCACGGTATCTCAGTACTAAATGCACCCCATTAAGTTCGTGATGTGATCATGTGGAACGTGGATGAACGTTTATATATGCAGTAATTAAGTAGTTATACAAGTGGAATGTGTTGAATATCAGAGCAATTTTCATAGATTTAATCCATAAAAACAATACTCCCTCCGTCCCAAAATAAGTGACTTGAATTTGTTTAGATTCACATGTAACTATATACTAAAATGTGTCTAGATACATCCGAATCTAGACAAACCCACGTCATTTATTTTGGGACGGAGGGAGTAGATAAATCATGACTAGCCATGCAAACTACTAGAGAAGAAGAAAACAACTTATCTAAACCGATTTCTAGTAGCGGTAATTCTAAAATGATCTCCAACAGAAGAAACAAGAACATATATGGTGTATTGGAAGAGGACATATTCGCAATGCCATCGTTGGTAGCCATGTTGGTGAGGATATTGTCGACATCGGGGAAGCAGTGGATGTGGTGTTAGAGAAGATGCCAGTACTCGCACTTGTGCACTCCCCAAAATCACGATCACCCCTCTCATGTACGCGGTCACAAGAGGAGACGCTCCATAGGCCTACAATCCTGCATCTCGACAAATACCGGAAGATGGGATGGAGAAGACGTGAGCGGTGAGGAAAAGCTCTAGAACTAGGAGGCAGTCTTAGGTGGCTAGTGTGTGACATGTGTCTGTATGGATGATGAGAGGCCGCTTTTATAGACATGCTGGGAAGTGAAGGCAAATGTTGTGATAGATAGACATCTTAGTTTCATCTTCTAGTATAAAAAAATGTTTCAGATTCATCTTCCACTAGTGCAAAAAAAATACTTCAATTTCATAGACCGCTGAGATTCATCCATATTCCTAAGTGGAAAAAATGAAGACAATATTAGGCTAGACAAGACGGGCGGCGGAGGAGGAGCACGCATGTATATGTTCTCTTCTCATGCTCTTATGGTGGCATAAGAGACTCCCTTATAAATATATCAAACTCCCTCTATAGTAGCAATGTGGCACTAAACTATTAGTCCCATCTTTTGACATACATGAATGCACCAAATGGCCTCAACTTCCCACTAGGGATTGTTGCTACAAATTTAATGGGCTTACCCAATAATTCCAACACAAATACATCATGTCCACAATTTATTCAAATTATCATTGTTCATTCTTTGGTTTACTTTGTTTCAAATAATAAAGAAGATAGTAGTGGTTGAGACAAAATAAACTAGCTAAAGTAAAATGCAACTCCCATATTCCCATGTCCTACTGACACCCTCCTAGTCTTTAGGGGGTCTTGTCTTTAGGGGCTCTCTGTTTCACATGATTCTAAAGATAGAGTCAGTCAAAACCATATGATTAGGATGTCACTATACCATATTGAATGCCACAAGAACCCAAAACGCATGAGTCTGACTAAAAAGTTGCAGTGTTACATCATAGGAAAATAACAAAACTTTTCTCAAAGATTAGTTGAACGGCTGAGTTGTCATAGAAATAAGGTAAATTTCCATGTTGCACCCGCATTTGTTTGGAATTGCATGCAAAGTAGACTATAGGAAAAATACTTATGGTTTATAATCCTATAAACCAAGAAAGTTCTATGGGGAAAATCCTAAGGAATGAAATATGAAAATTTTCCATGTAAGTCCATTGAACTAGAGAAAACCTAGAAAATTATAGTATTTACCTGTTGGAATAGCACATCACAGGAAAACAACATTCCAATCGAGACTGAGACGAGTAACATTGTATTGGAAGTTCAGGGTGTGTGTGTCCTAACCTTTTTTTGGAGTCAATGATTCTAAACTACTGGGCAAATAGTTCATTGTTATAATGTGCATTTCTGAAATCCTAGATGATAGATGACACTCAACATTTGGTCTTGCCTAGTCTGACGGTGACAAAACAGAGAGATAAAAAGAACTACTCCATCTGACCCAAATTAGTTGACTTAGATTTATCTAGATTCGATTATATCTAGACATGATTTAGGATTAGATACATTCGCATCTTGATAAATTTGAGTCAACTAATTTGGGTCGGAGAGAGTAGTTGTTTACAGAGAAGAGGACACAAAATTGGTTCATTGTTGAAGGTCAACTGTTCCGTGGTTTCATTTTGTGAAATTAATGCCATTAGCAAAAACCAACAATTGTCAACTCCACTTAAGGCCATAAAAAAGGGGGGGTTACCGACTTGAGTAAATCTAAAAAGCACAACAATTTGCGGGCAAAGTATACAAAATATTTTTGATTAGTTTTTTTGTATGTACATATTGTATTAGCGGGTAATGTAAAATTTTATAATGTTCACCCGTTAGAATACTCACTAGGTGTATATGTTAAATTAGTTCACGACATGGTGCATGTAAAAAATCTGCAACACATATCTAAAGTGCACATTTAGAACACCTACAGAAAATATGGTAGTTAGACTAAGGACTGCTTTTGTATATACATTACTCCTATTTTTGCTAACAAAAGCAGCATTTGTTGTTGCTTGTGATACAATTACGCAAACATGCACATGTATCTAGATTTATCTTCGAACTCCTTCATTTATAGATGTATATGTTCAGACAATGGCATGGCATGGACATGTGTGTGGGCTCCTGGGTGGTATCTTTTGTTATAGAAAATATTTTCTCCACAAAATATGTACAGAAATTATGGATGCTCATATTTGTAACTTGTAGTTCTTCGATTCTAATGGATTCCCATGCCCAATGAGGAGGAATCCATCCGATCATTTCTTACGAATGATAAACACAGACTTCGAGGTATGAAATTGATCTCTTGAGGTTTTGAATTTTTCCTTAGAAAATTTAGTGCCACGTGAAGTTTGAAGGCATGTAAATCATTTTTTGCATAGGAATCCGATGAAGGATCTACTGTAGATATGCCACATGCTGCCAAAGTAATCCAGACTTTAATGGCATCTTCTGTCTCTCTTAGTACTTTAAGATCTAAAGTGGAAGTAAGCAGGACAATTAAGAAGGTATTTTATTTATCTGGATGTACATTGGATGGATTTGCTTGTTTCGAGAAATTATATATTACTCACTTGTATGTTTTTCGTTTCTATGGTGTATGTTTATGTAGGGTACATCTATAATTCAGAAAAGACGAGCTACCTTCTTGACCAAATCGGTTGTACTAACCAAAAGATCAATGGTTAACATGTATAGAGACATAGGATATTATTGGTTGCGGTTTGCTATCTACATTGGACTTTTTCTAACCATTGGGACCATTTTCTTCAACGTTGGATACAGCTATGCATCAATCCAAGTAAGTTGTTGTTTTCAAATCTATACAATAAACAAGTGCAGGCAATGAGTACTAATGACTCGTTCAACATAAAATGAGTACTAGTGACCCGCTAATCTTATATTTTTATCATTTTAGGCACGAGCATCAATGCTTATGTATACATCAACGTTTGTGACAATGATGGCCATTGGAAGTTTTCCATCATTTGTCGAGGATATGAAGGTGGGTAGCAATATCATCCAGTCTAAACATATCCATATTTCTTACGAGCTTTTGTCACATAACCATTTTCCAATGTAGATATTTGAGAAAGAATGGCTTACTGGACACTATGGGGTCACTGAATTTGTAATATCCAACACGCTTTCATCAAATCTATACTTGGGCATCATCTCCATATTACCTTCTGCAATAGCATATTACCTAACTGGTCTGCAAAGAGGAATAGACCACTTTTTGTTCTTTGCTTCAACTCTGTGGGCATGCACAATATTAGTCGAGGGTATGATGATGATTGTTGCAGCGATTGTACCCGATTTTATCCTAGGTGTAGTCACTGGTTCTGGAATACAGGGTTTATTGATGCTAAATGCCGGTTTCTTCAGGCTTCCAAGTGACCTTCCAAAACCAGTATGGAAGTACCCAACTTATTACATATCATACCACAAGTACACAACTCAAGCATTGTATAAGAATGAATTCCAGGGTTTGGTGTTTGAAAATTTAGGTGAAATTGGAGGGCACAACATTAGTGGCCAGTTTATACTGAAGAACAACTTACAAGTGGAGATGGGTCACTCTAAGTGGGTTGATCTTGCAATATTACTTGGAATGATCATCATTTATAGGATGCTTTTCCTAGTTATCATAAAGGTTTCTGAAATTGCAAAGCCTATGATAAAAGGGATGATGGCAAAAGTGTAAATCATCATTTTTTTCCTTCTAAGGTAAAATGGTTTGTTTGTTGTACCATCATACATGTATCTGGCTTTCCTTAGGTGCAATCAATAACGTAGTTGTATTGCTTAATTATATGTGATGAACTCTCAAGAAAACTACCATTATATATCTTAAATAAGCTATTTTGTTCATTAAATAGTGCTCGAATCACTTATTATGAAACTCTCATGTTCGTTTATGAGATATATATTCTGAAAAATTAGTAATGTTCTACTTATATATATGATATTAGCAGTTTATGGAGAAACACCTTTAAAGATAAATAATGAATCATGTGTATTATGTTGGGAGTAAAATTACCATCTATTGTAACAACTTCCTAAAATTCTCTCTTTCGTTTATAAGACCTAAGGACTAAGGATAGATAGCATGACAATTCAATTGTACACTTTTCCTATTTCTATATTTATACATAATCTTATGAATAAAAGAGGCCCTACAATAGTAGCCTAAGAGCATCTCCACCGGGCACCCAAATAGCATGTCTGGCAACAAGACCAGACATGTGCTACCCATGGCGCCGACACAAAATTCACAAAAGAGTTTTTTAACAAAAAAAACATTAAACTCACAAAATTCAATTAAAGAAGCAAAAATTCGTTCAAACATGTAGGATTTGATACAAATTCGAAAAAAAGTTAAACTACTTAAACCTAAACCTAGATCTAGTGGCAGCGCCGATCAAATGGTATATAATCCTGCTTGTTGTTGTCTATGTCGTCATCGTCTTCTTTGCCGTCCCAAAAGGCCGAGTCGAAGCTACTTGACTCCTCACCATCACCATGGTCGATAACTTTGTAGGACCCCTTCGCCGACCACCATTCAACCTCCACACATGACACCGAAAAAATACATTCGTCAATTCACACAGAGCTCATGTGAGCCCCATCACATGGGCAGGGTCGGTTGGATCGCGCATTGCCACTTACATATGGAGATACGTCTTCCATGTTGGATCCTCCTCTTCCTCCTCTACCTTTCTCGGTGCCGTCGGCGGCCCACACGGCGATCCGCCTACTGCTTCAGCATGAGGGCATCACGTCGGCTTTCGATGTATTCCTTCAGTTGGACGCCCTCCGGTAATGGCGGTATGATGTAGCCAGCCGTGTTAATGTTCCATCCGCTGGAGAGACACCAGTCCGGTGTCATGAGCGGGTGGTTCTCAGCGAGGATGGATGCCTCCTCGATGGAGAGGTTGGTGGGGGTGGCCACCGCCTCTGCTCCCGGCTTCGTGGTGTGCCATGGCGTCTATGAGTGGCAAGAAGTGGACACATGTGTAGACACGTGGCCCCCGCATGGGGAAGACACGCCGGTGTTGTATGTGACCGCCTAGGAAACATCCCACCACTAAATAAGACCAGCAGTTAGCTGCCAATTGCCATGGAAGCCCAACTGTCGGATCCTACTGCCGGCTCTTCCCGGTCAAGGTGTAAGTGGGCACGCCCACAGCGACCCACCAAGTGACCACTTGTGCCGTTTAATTTATATGGGACACCGCTAACTGTCTCTATAATAAGTTCGCGCTTAGCGGCCGGCTATTTGCTCACTTATTCCCGCCAGCTCCATGAAGGAAGATCCTACTCGATACAGGCTAGCTATTGGTCAGGGGGAGTGGAGGGGCGGATTTTCCTCGTGCATGGCGGCGTGGTGGCGGTAGCAAACGCGCCGTGGGCGTCTATGACATTTTGTACCTGGCCCGTAGGTGTCCATTTAAGAAAAAAAATAGTGGGATGGGCTGGCGGCGCCGTGGGCAACCCGTGCCCACTTGCAGATTGACTTGCCGGCCCTTCCACGTCGGTCCGGCATGGGAGTGCAGACATAATAGTGTGTCTCACTTTATGCCGTGAGACAATTGGGGCTACTAGTGCTGGGAGATCAATTCGGAGCCCCAATAGGTATCAACCACCAAATGGCACGCAAAAAGAAGCATGTCTATCGGGAATCCAATGCCCCAAGGTCAAGCTTCCATGGAATTAGACGGACCAGTGGGCGGGTACTCTGGCGGATGCTTTTCTGTCTGAACCGGAGCTTTTGGTCGCTGTCCAGTTCAGTTGCCAGCTAGTCGGGATGATGTGCTAGAGATTCCTCATAGTCATACTGATTAATATACTTGACATACGTACATAATCGAGCTGGTCACGAGCGGAGCAACGCGCAAAATGACAGTGGAGAGGACGACACTAGTGTTTGGATTCGTAGCTCATGACTACTCGCAAAGCTGGAATATGAACAGATGCAACCCACAAGCTGGATGTAAATAATCGTGCCAGCGATTAACCGGTTTTTGTTAACTCGCTAGGGGCCTAGGGCTTCGAAAGCACATATCCACTGGCCTCGGCGGGATAAACAATTGCCGACATGGCACAACGATCCGCTTTTTTTTTGCCACTGATGATTTTATGGATCATTTCCGCATCTTTCCCACAGCACTCAGCGAGCGCGTGCAGCAAAGCTTGTTTTTGGAAGCACTGACGACGCCACTGCTACAGCATGCGTAATGATTTTAGTCTGTCAGCACAAAACGAAGAGACCCTTTTATCGATCGTGAGGCGATATTTGTAGCACCGAAACGCCTCGGTGACTGACAGTCGACCTCCGAGGCTAAAGCGAAGTACTACTAATTAAGCTAACCACTGGGGTAGAAATGGGTAAAACTTGATGCACTTTCCGAGTCTATAATAAGTAGTCTGTCCTCTCCTTATCGAAGCAAGTAGCCAGTAGCCACAGCCAACTCCGAGTTGAGCTCTGACGCGCACTCGGACCAATGGCATCCAAGGCCGCCCTCCTCGCGGTCGCCGTGATCGCGGCGGCGGCGTGCGTGCTCGCGGGCACCGCGGAGGCGAAGCTCGGCAGGCTCATCGTCAGCGGCGTGGTGCCGTGCAGCACCGGCAGCCTCATCGACATCGCCACCTCCCCCGCGTTCCCAAGCAAGTGCACGCGCGCTTCCCGAATCTTGCTGACTGACTGACAGTGACACGCTCACACACAGGGCTAACTAACCGACACGTTCTGGTTCTCTGCAGACGCGGAGGTGGAGCTGCGGTGCGCGGGGAAGGTGGTGGCGGGCGCGACGACCAACACCAACGGGTCGTTCACGATGGAGGCGGACCTCACGAGCGCGCTGGCGGCCTTCATCGGCGGGTGCTCGCTGGTGGTGGACACGCCGCTCATCAAGTGCGACGCGCAGCTGCCGCCGGCGGGGAGGCTCGTCTCCTACCTGCAGGGGCCGCTCACCAGGCTGCTCGGCGGAATCTTCCACCTCCTCCCCGCCGGCTTCTCCTTCCACGGCCGATGAAACTTGGCCAGCTGAACCGTCTCAACGTGCAGAGATCTGGTTTATTACTACCTCTTTGTCTACCTTTCAGTTTGAGTGCAAACTAAACTTGCGTGGTGGTGAAATGTATGATAAGTTGAAGGAGCTGGAGATGGTCGGCATAAGTGTTGAAATGACTGCAAGTTCGCTAAGTTGAGCAGCTAGATATAAGATAACTTACTTCGCAAATATGACTTCTTGTTAAGATCATCTAAACTGGCATTGCCTCGGCTGCCAATATGAATATAGGATTGTACAATGTTAGTGCCTCCTAAAGTAGGGATGAGCGTGTCTTGCGATTGACGAAGTCACCCACCGAATAATATTTTGTTTTTTATGAGACACCAAGTGGTAAACCTGAGATTTAAACTTTCGTAAGCTCGGGGTGTGTCACTCAACCATCCAACCATAAATTGGTTCTCAAGTAGCAAGATGTATAACGCACTTCTAATGATGACGGTTGTCCATCCCTTTGCTTGCCAAAAATTTATGTAAGAGGGTCCGCTTCCCTTCCCTGCACCCCACTCAAACTCATCAAGAGTAAAGTAGTAATTAGTTCTAAATAAGTAATTAGAAGATTTAATTAAATCGGCCGCCCTGACCGATATCCAAAACCCTGTATGCCTATGTGTGGACATATACCGTATTTGAAGCGCCGCACAACTCTCTCTGGCTCGTCCTCACCTCACTAGCTCCCAGGTACTCGTCGGCAGCCGTCTTCGCTCCTAGCCGTCTCCGCAATTCCAACAGCTACTAAAACGCGATTATCGGCTTATCGCCTGATCCCATCCGTCAGCCATCTTCGGAGTTCTCCCAAAGCCGTGCAACCGTCTCCCCTTCTACATAGCTATGTACAGCGATCTCAGGCCTTTATCAAATATGAGTGTTCGCCCGATTAGTGGTGTAGTTAAACAAGTACTCCCTCCGATTAAGAAATAAATGTTAGTGCCTCCGAGTATAAGACATTTTAGCTTTGTGATCTGTGTATAGGTTCACTCCGAACCTCCACGAACATATACACTAAAAAGACGTCTAGATACACTCGACTAGCAAGACTAAAACGTCTTATATTTGGTAGTAAATGACAACATCTATAGTGACCTTCGCTGGACACAGGTAGATATTTCATTTTTCCTGAATTAGATTCGAAGGTGCGCAATCCATACAGAGTGGTCCTTTTACTGTGCTAAAGTGCAGGATAAAGACGAGGAAAGTGATCTGATGCCACTGAGTTGTTTCAGTGTGCCGCCCATGCCTAACTTTAGTTCAGCTTTCCATCTTTTATTTATCGTCGCTATGCTGACCGATACATCCACAGTTATCCGCTGTAATATTTTGGGCCGGTTGCTACTCGGATAAAAATTTAGCATGTCACAGCATTGGTTAGACGGATCTGCAGGTCCACAGTTCTGCAACAAAGACAGCAGAACATCCAACTCGAGTGTGGAAACATTGGTTAATTAGACGGCTCGGCAGGTTAGACAACAATCCATTTAGCATGATTTGGGATAGTAGAACGGTCGTATTAGTAGAATGAGAATATAGGTTGGGTAGGCTAAGGAAGAGGTTTCTGAAGTAGTAATTTATCATACTCCTTTCGTTTAAAAATAAGTGATTTAAATTTGTCTAGATCCGTATGCACCTTAATATGTTTTACCGTCTAGATACATATGAATCTAAACAAATTCAACTCACTCATTTTCGAGTGGAAAGAGTACCAAATTAGGGTGCTTGAGTCATTGTTTATTTTTATTTTTTTCGATGAGTCATTGTTTATTAGGACAGAAGAGATTTGTGGTAGGGTAGATGGTTGGTGGTTATCTATTTTCCAAGGAATGAGGGCAATGATTGAGGGGTCACAAATTGCATGTGAATATTGCAGCTTTTTTTTGCGAATAGGACTCCTGTATTAAAAGAAACATCAAACAGTACAAAGCAGCTCAACAAAATGAAAATTAAATCGAAATCCTTGAGAAGCCCTTTATCTTCAACCTCCAGACCGTGTCAATGGCGTGCCGCCTCTGCCACTCCTCCCTGAGTTGGCATGACGTTGTTAGTTGCGGACGGAAAGTCGTCGAATGGGTCAAAAAGACCACATTCGTCCCAGAGACGAAGAAGAAGGATGAACTACCGATGAAGCTCCTTGATGATACGAAGATCCCCACTGCCGAAAGAAGTCATCGAGGACCACACCACTCCCACAAGATCCTCGACGTCGCCATCGAGATGGGGTGGAAGCCGGGAAGACCTTATTGGAAGGGACGCCGCCGTCACCACCTGAGCGCCTCCCCACCAAACTTGAGCCATAAAAAAATAAAAACTAAGCTCTCTCGCCGGCGGGGGCCTAGATCCACCCCATATCGATGGCCCGAAGACAATAGAAGCGAGGAAGATCGGCGGCAGTGCCGATGGGAGGCGATGAAACCCTAGCCGCCGTGACAGGGAGGAGGAGAGGAGGTGAATATTGTAGTTTACCTATTGCAAGTCTGTGATTAGAGTAGTTGAAATGAAAGTTCCATAAGTAGAAATTTATCTTGTGTTAGCAAAAAATTATGCTTAAACCACCATATTTTTTGTGTTTGCAAATACTTTTCCAAGCAATTTGAGTTTGGCTCTGGTGCGAGTCTCATCAGCTTCGAGAACAAAGGCTCTACGGACCACACTGATGGCTTTGATATTCCATTTTGGTTACCGAAAACCATTTATAGCATGTACTCCCTCTTCTAAATTAAAGGATACTTTAGCCTTTTTCTCTATTGTAATTCCAGCTTTTACCCCTTAGTTTAACAATTCTGACAATAATTAATCCGTTTAGCAAATTTACATCCTAATTACCCTATTTAATAAGATATGTGCCAATTTATACCACCTCTTTTTTAGCAATTCGATAGGTGAGCCCTGACTAGCGTGTACAGGTGGCGTGCCAGATAGACTGTTTTCATTCACCCGAAGGCATATATAGTCAAAGTTTGAACTCTTATAAGAGATTCACTAGGTGATGCTCGTGACAATCAGCTCCACGACGCTGTGCTTGACATGGGGGAATGCGGCGTCGATGGCCTTGGCATGACGGCGCACCAGAGGGTCATGAACTTAGTGCAGACGAAGATGTGGCTCCACAGCTCGGCCCACATTCTGAGAAGCTCGTGATACATAGCGAGACCGAGTCGCAATTAGCTTGGTTGGCATCAGATCGATCGATCTACTGACAGTATTGTTCTACACTCGCGTAGAACTAAAAATCACAAGCATGCTTCTTATTTTCCGTTAGCACAAGATTCTATAGAACATGACACATGATATAGGCGCCAATCGCACCTGGTTGTTTTTTCTCTATTGTTTTGGTACAAAGAATAAAGTGTTGCATTGCAGCTAGATGCCTTGCGTAACTTTCCGTTGCTTTGGTACAAAGATTACAAAGAAAAAAACACCACGTGGCTGGAACCCACCTATCCAATCGCTCAAAATTACGGGGGGTAAAAATCGGTACAACTCTTACTAAATGGGTAATTGGGATGAAAATTTGCTAAATGGGGTAATTAACGTCAAAATTATGAAATTAGGGAGTAAAATCTGGAATTTACTCTAAAATATATGTATCTAGACGTCTTTTAGTGTGGGTTGAGAGCAAAATGAGTGAATCTACACACTAAAGACATCTAGATATATGTATTTTATATAAAACTAAAACATCTTATATTTTAATATGAAGAGAGTACGATGGTGGACTATAAAGTTGCTTACATGAAATATTTTCCTACGTGGGAAAGAGAGACAAGAAAAAAATATGGATTCTCATAGAAGAACCAATTCTACGCGTGCTTTTAGGTAAAAACATTAAATGAGATGAAAGGAAAAGAGTGTGAAAAAACTAACCTAATAGTCTATCATATAGCCAACTCTATTGTATAAAGTTGTCTTTTGATGGCATTGCACCTCTATATAGCCAATAATTAGTTCTTCGGTTGTTCTTGCTCCTAATAGGTACACTAGTACAGAAATGGTCATTGGTGCGGATATTCACTTTGGCTCTCAGGTGCAAATGCTTCCATTATGAGAAAACATATTTATAAATATTAAAAAATTCAAAAAACAATTCAGCGTATATATTAGAACATTTTATGTCGGTTCACAAGTTTTTGGGATGAAAGAACATCCCAAAAACTTGTGAACCGACATAAAATGTTTTAATGTATATGCGGATTTTTTTTTGATTTTTTTAACATCCAAAAGTATGTTTTCTTATAATGGATGCATTTACACCTATGAGTCAAATTGCCGCCTTCTGGTTGGTGCCATATAAAAAGCAGCGTTGGTGGTGTTCACATGGCACATCACTCGCCACCAGTAACATGAATACGGGTAGCATTTCCCTTACATTAACGTCACTACTCCCTCGTTTCAAAATATAAGATGTTTTAGCTTTGTGAAAGGAGAGTATCTAGACCACTTTTAGTGTGTGGGTTCACTCTAAAGCTAAATGAACCTACACACTAAAAAGGATCTATATACATTCCCTTCATAAAGCTAAAACATCTTATATTTTGAAATGGAGGGAGTAGTTTGCATTTTAGTTAGTGTTGTGCCATGTCTCCAACGGCCCTACTAAAATTTATAGAATAGAAAAAGGTAAATCGCTCGTTGTCGGCCGCCACTACATGGACCAGTCATTTGTCTTCATGGACATGATTGTCCTCGCTGCAGCCCCATGGCAGCGACCAAGGTAGTTAGAGTCGGGATTCTAAGTTGGATCCATTTTTCTCTGGTAGAATCAAGTCATAGTATCGAGTTGTAGAATCGAGGTCTCTACTAGATTTACTTAGAAAAGATCTTTTTATCTGTGCAAAAAAAATTGTGCGGTAGTATAGGGGACATGAAAAATACTAAGCAATAAGATTTCTAGAAATATAGTTTACATGTAATATTTTTAGCAATGTCGTTTACACTAGAATAGCAAAAGGTAGAAAATATTGGCACATACTACATACAAGGCATAATAATAACTAGATGGAGCATAAGATGAGTGGATAATTATGCAAAAGCTATGATTAAAAGTGCCGCAAGAATGCTCCATATTCATTTTCATAATAATAACTAGATGGAGCATGATATAAGGCATAATAATAACAACATCTCATGCTCCATCTAGTTCTTATTCATTTTTATATAAGTGTTGCACCACTATTACTTCATCCATTTCAAAATATAAGATGTTTTAGCTTTGTGAAAGGAGTGTATCTAAGGCCCATTTCAGTGTGTAGGTAATCTACACACTAAAATGGGTCTAGATACACCTACACACTAAAATGGATAGATACACTCCTTTCACAAAGCTAAAACATCTTATATTTTGAAACGGAGGGAGCAGTTTTTATTAGGATTTTTACTTTTCCTTGTCTTTGATATGTGTGTAGGTGTTATGGATGATCATAAATGAAGCAAGGTAAAAGGAGAAAAGAGAGGGCAATATGGTTAGTGTAATCAAGATGCATGCCAAAATTTGACATGTTGATCAAAGTAAGATATTGCTTTACGTGTGTCTTACAACACTATCTCACTCATGATATGTCATGAGTCCACTAGCCTAAGAATAATCTATATGCAGGAAACTCTTAGATATCGGCTATGAGTTGAATGAACATTTGTAGCAGGCAACTGCTATAATGCTTAAAATTATGGCATCCTTATGGTCTACGTTGCAAGCAAAAGACGGAACAACCCTTTTGACCGGAATGGTTACAAAAGTCTATCTTAGCCTACACAGTCTGGTTAAAATCATTAAGTTTTGGCATGATCTCGTTACTACTGAACTGAAGTTTTTGAAAGACAAATAATGTAAAATTAGTATTTGATAATCTTAATTTATTGATGTGGGTGTTAAACAATGAGACACTCCAATGATTTTCTTCTTTTTACATGATCTCTCACTCTTAAATTGTTTAATAAATCTTCGAATGTTCCTTAGCAATGTAAGAGTTGAGTAGAGGAATTAGAATAATTGTGTGTTGATCTAGTTATTCTTGCTTACAAATACTTTGCTTTAATTGTTTGGCCTTGATATCACTTGCATAATATCTTTGGAAATACTATTGCTATGCTAAGATTTAGGTTGCAGAAGTGGTGGGGCATGAAACTACCAATTGTAAGTGAACCCGCTTTTTCATTGATTCGGTTTAAACATTGAGATCTTTATGATTTTTCTTTATTTCTTGCCTGAGGACGGTCAATATTTAAGCTTGGAGATGTTGATGTATGTAAAATACAGTCATGCATCTCTATAGTCATGTATCTCTCTAGCCTTACCACTAATAATTAATTATTGCATAGATGTGGAAATCTCTTTCTTGATCCTTCTCCTTATAGAAATGGATATTTTTATGACGAAATCTGGAGCAATTATGAATTTCCAATACTCCCAAGGTAAAGGTGCTTCAAGGGTGACGTTCATAAGATTTAACGAGCACCAGTACCGGCAGGTCTCGCTCGTATGGCCTTCCAAAGGCTCCACCAAGTCAAATCCTATGGCTTTCATGAAGGAAGCTATATAAGAATCGACCCGCAACCGCCAGAAGGGAGGCCCACATTCTGCATAACACATATGACACCATTCGCATCTGAGGAGAGGAGATCCCATCTTCATTACCGTAGCCACAACTCATCTCTATCTTCCATCTTCACTCCATAGCCATAGAATCTCCTAAGAGCTCTAAGCTCCCTGGAAATAGAGAGTTGTGGTTTCTCCTCTGGTCCACCGAATCAAACGTTGCCACTTACAGCACGTGTTGTCACTCCAAAACCTGAAGGGCTTGATGCTCAATCCTTTTGCGTGCGTGGCGTGTAGTCAAGTTGCACCGCCCCTTTCAACAACCTACCAACAGCGGCAAAAACACGTGAGAACCTGCCCCTATGGCAGGTGACCCGAATGGTATGTCTTCTCCTCGAGATCCCTCTTCTACTCCTGATCCGGTCTCTCTCCTGTCTCGCCGGCAACCCACGGTGGTCGCGGGGGATTGTGAGGGAGGTCCATCTTTGTGAGGGAGGTTGTTCTGGCTTTCCCAATTAGACTGATCTAGGTTTCAGGGTCTTCTCCTTCCTCTACTCATCCTGTCCATGAGGCCCGGGATGGTGATGGCTCAATGCACGGCGCCCAGAAAAGTGCTGGTGCGTGGTTGATGTAGAGCTCGTTGGGAACCCCAAGAGGAAGGTATGATGAGCACAGCAGCAAGTTTCCCTCAGTATGAAACCAAGATTTAATCGAACCAGTAGGAGCAAGGAAACACCCCAAAGGTGTTACTAGCTGAGCTTTAGCAGGGCGCACTACCGGTGCTAGTAGCAACGTGGAGACCTGCACAACACAACCACAGAACTTTGTCCCCAACTTACGATGAGCTTGTCAATATCACCGTGTTTTGCGGAAAACAAAGGATTAAACGTATCGAATGGAAAGAAGTAAAAGTTTGCAGAAAGTAAACACAAAACAGTAAACAGTTTATAGATTGTATGTAAAAGACAAGGACCGGGATCCATAGTTCACTAGAGGTGGCTCTCCTTAAGATAGATAACATGCTGGGTGAACAAATTACAGCGGGGCAATTGACAAACATCGAGAAAGCAATACATGCATATACTAATCATCTTGACTCCTTTGAGACTTGATTGGGCATTACAACATAATACATAGACCGCCATCCAACTGCATCTATGACTAATAATCCACTTTCCGGTTATCATCCAAACCCCCTCCAGTATTAAGTTGCAAGCAACAGATTATTGCTTTATGAACTGCATGTAAAGTAAACAATACGATTGTTCTATGAACAAAAGATTGTTGGTTTCTCCCTAGTAGCAACAGAACATCTAGTACCTTAGAGATTTCTATCACTTCCCCAGATTACCAGAGGAATCAAGCATAAATACTAACTCTTGGAGTTGCTAGCATCTACTTGGCCAAGATAGCTACTAACAACGGAAAGCATGCAAGATCACAAATAACAAAGACATGATAGAATCAATAATGAAGCTGAAATAGCATCTCAATATCCATTGGATCCCCGCAAACACAACATGTAGAATTACAAATAGATGATCTTGATCATGAACGGAGCTCACAAGATCTAAACATGAAAGCACAAAGGAGGAGAACAAGCCATCTAGCTACTACATGGATCCGTAGTCCAAGGATGAACTACTCACGCATCACACCGGAGGCTTGCATGGTGATGAAGAAGGCCTCAGGTGAATTCCCTCTCGGCGGTGCCGAAGAGCCAGATCCTCCCGATCTAGGGATGGAGATGACGCGGCTGACTCTTTGTGGATTTTGATCGGGCACTTAGGGTTTTTGTTCGAGGGCATCTTATAGGCGAAAGGGAGGCCGAGGGTCTGAGCGCCACACCACCCCTAGCTGGGCCAGGCCGCCATGCCAGTGGTGTGGTGGCCCCTCGCCCCTCTCCGATAAATTCCGCACTTGATGACTTCTAAAAAAGTAGGCACTTTGGCTTTTGTCCTGTCCAATTCCGAGAATATTCATTTTCTGAATTTCCTGGAACCAAAAACAGCAGAAAACAGGCAGCTGGCACTATAGCTCTTGTTAATAGGTTAGTCCAAGAAATTATATGAAAAGTACTCCAAAGTTGGAACAAAACACAAGAAAGTGGATAAAACCAAGCATGGAACATAAAAAATTATAGATACATTTGCAATGTATCAACATCCCCAAGCTTAACCCCTGCTCGTCCTCGAGTAGGTAAGTGATAAAAAGAAAGAATAATTTTTGAGGTGACATGCACCATCAAAGACTTGATCAAAGTATTTGTAAAACATTCAAAGCTGGGATCATAGTACTTCAATCATAACATGAAAGACAAAGTTCTAGCAATAAGACAAAGAAACTATGATGCAACATGAAAAGGCACAAACAAAAGATTCATGAATAACAATGCTTTGCAAGATGTTTGTTTGTTTCACATAAAGAAAACATAGCATAGAAGCATTCAGCTTGTCCCTCGATAAAGTAGAAAATATAAATGCATAGGACACCTTCAAAGTTCATAAGAGTGACTAGATACAATAGTTTAAAACAAGCAATATCAAGTTATGCATCAATCAACTAGTCTTGGGACAATGCACATAGAACTAAGAATGGCCATTATGCTCTCAAAGTAGGTGCATAAAGATAGAAGGTGGAGACTCAATATAATGGTGGAAGAAAGGCCTTTTGTAAAAGGAAGTAGGGATTCAAGTCTCATAAAGAGCTTCCAAAAATTATGGTACTTATAGCTTTTAGCTCTCATTGCCCCTATCATAAGCATCTTTAAGGTGATTAAGGTTAAAGTGACACAACTAAGAGGATATGCTTGACAAGTTATAAACCGAAATCTCATGCCCCTTACTTATGAGGACCGAACCTCATGCTACTCAACTTTAGTCACAAGTAAGCTCTTGTCATTGTAAGTACATGTGTATCATAAAGAACCGCCAACGGGGTACCCCTTGCACATGATACGGGAGCTTTCCCATAATCAAAATGACAAGGCAAGCAGACAACGAGCATCTCAGTGATCTTTTTAGTTGCTATTTGCATAGGTTTTTATTGAGGATGCTTCATAGAGTGCTCATTATGGTGATGCTGAAAGTTTCTACCATGATTAGGCATGGCTTAGGCTAGCGGCCCGGATGTTTCTCTAACACACATACAAACTCCATGATCTTACAAGTTCCACTTTTATTTCACACCTTCGAGATCCGTAAGCAAACGAACATGATATCAACGAGGTACAAAGTACAAGTGCAATGTTGAAAGCGTTCCCCATGAAACATGGTTCTGCTAATTTCAACTTATAAAGTGCAAGCATATACGCAACAAAGAAGGACCCAATGGTTCAAGTTTATTAGATGCAAAAAAGTAAAGTGTGCCATCAAGTTCGTGAGAGCTTTAATCACTAGTTTTCTCATAACAAGTTTAATTTGAAAGGTAACAAAAGCATGAATATACTTGGAATAGCATGAGTTAGTAGGTAGGTATTGTGGACTCTTTGGAATAACTTGGTTTAGAGAGTTGGATCCATGAGTGGAACTCATACTTGGTTGTGGAGGCTAGCAAAAGACTGGGAGCGACAAACTAAGAGAGCAATAATGGCCATAATCATGCAGAGCGACAAAACATCATTGATCAAAGCATAAAGTGATACTACAAGTTGAAAACTAAAGGATCATAAAGGCTATGGTGACTTGAGATAGTCATAACATGGTGTGAGCATCCGCCAAGTCAACCCAAATAAAGCATCAAAGGAGAATACCACTATACTATGCTTTAATATGCTAAAACAACGCATGATTCATCCAAGGCACATTAAGCAATCTCAATTGTTTATAACAAGTCATTCTACAGTAAAGAATACTAAGCATAAAACCAAAACAATATCAAGCATGGCATGACAAAGCATAGGCCACAGTCAAAAACAAGCTCTTTTTACCACATAAGCATGAACTTTCCTACTCTTTTCCAAACCAAACCAAACTATTTGCAAACCAATGTATGAAAGGGGGGTCCAACTAATTTATTCAGAAAACTAAGAAAACCAAGCAAACTAAAAACCAAAATGAAAATGAAAAAGAAGACGCTCCAAGAACAACACAACTGTGCATGAAACAATAAAAATGAAGCGTTTGGAAGAAATCTAGGATTTTTATTGATGAAGCAGAGGATGTCTTGGGCATCCCCAAGATTTGACGCTTGTACTTCTTGGATATTTCTTGGAGTGACAGGCGTGGCATCCCCAAGCTTGAGCTTTAGTCCATCTTTCATCTCATTACTCATTCCTTCCATACACCTGAAATTTTTCCTTCATACAAAACTTCACACAATCTTTATTAGCAACATTAGTGCACTCAAGATAAAAGGTCTTAAGGTTCAGTTCTAACACCAAATAAACTTCCATTAGAATACTATATACTGTAGCACTTCCCTCAAAAATCTCAATTCCCCAAAAGAACTCAAAAAGGAACCAACAAGAAGCAAATGCAGAAAATGGCAGAAATCTGTCAAAACTGACCAGCAGGTAAAGACGAATTTTTTCGAAGATCTTCTGTTGCTCAAATAAAAAAGTGTTGAGCTAACGAAAGTTAGATAACAACCTGGTACAGAAGCACAAAAATTCACGCCTCAAAAAGACGTTCAGAGATTTGACACGAATTTTTACGGTGAAGCACAGAAATCTGTTTCGGGACAGCAACTTTTCCAATCATTACTTCTCTCTCAACAGAGGTTAATCTTGGCACAAAAAGCAAATAAAAAGGATAAAGAGTGGTTATTACTAAAGTAATAACTTCCAAGACTCATCTAAAACTTTTGGGTTATCTCTCAATAAGTACTTTTCTTTAACGCCTTTAAGTTAGGCATAAGAAGTAAAGAAAGAATCAAGTGTTCTCAAATGAAGAAGCATTAAGACCAAATTTCTTGCCCTTACCTCTCTTACTTTTATTATTAACCTTGGGGAAAATATGATTGTTTGGTGGAGAAGAAAGGTGCATGGTCCTCTTTCCCGTATCTATTATTGCTCCAAGGAGTTCTAATAGGGACCTTCCAAGTATAATTTGTCCTTTTCCTGCACATTCAATAACAAGATAATCAACAGAAATCGTTTTCCCAAGGATCTTTGTGAACACTCCTTCAGCTATTCCAAGAGATAATATGGTAGTATTATTAGCAAGGGATATTTCTTTTCCTCCTTCAGTGAGCCCCCAAGTATTCAGAGATTTATAAATATCGTTGGGCATAAGACAAAATTCAGATATGATATCACAGCGAGCTTGAAAAGTTTCAGTGTTCATCTCAATCTTTACTGTAGGGAGCCACTTTGATGGTTCAGAATTTATTGGAACATGATTGTGATGCTCCCTAAGCGTATTATAGCAATTTTCTAAGCTAGTAGTGCTAGTCTCAAGAGTGTTCAACCTAGCAAATATTTTTGCGAAAGAAATATCAGTTTGGCTAGGCATGTTGTAAGTGAGGATCAATTTCTTTATAGCATTAATAGCATCATCCTCATTACATTGGAGGAAATCTCCTCCTACAACAGCATCTAAAACATATCTATAGCAAAGAGCAATCCCAAGATAAAAGCTGCTAAGGAACAAGCTTTAAGTCATTTTAGGCTCAGTTTTTTCATGTAGATCGGAGATTCTAGACCAAGCTTCCTTAAAACTTTCCTCAATTCCTTGTTTAAAAGTGAAAATCCTTTTCTCGGGTGACATAGTGACTGGGGCAAGGCTAGACATAGTGGCAACTCAAGATAGGAACTAATTTTTTTGTGTTTTTCAAATAAGAAAGCAAACTAGTGAAACTATTTTTTTTGTGTTTTTGATAAAGAAACAAGCAAACAAAGCAAAAAGAAACTAAGAAAACAAAAACAACAAAGTAAAAAGATTGGTTATGAGGGACTCCCCTTGTGAAGATGTCCTTGACTCCCCGGCAACGGCGCCAAAAAAATGTCTTTGATGGCGTGATGTTGTCGTGGGAGTTTCTTCTTCTTCGATCCCGGCAACGGCGCCAGAAAAATGCTTGATGGCTCAATGCACGGCGCCCAGAAAAGTGCTGGTGCGTGGTTGATGTAGAGCTCGTTGGGAACCCCAAGAGGAAGGTATGATGAGCACAGCAGCAAGTTTCCCTCAGTATGAAACCAAGGTTTAATCGAACCAGTAGGAACAAGGAAACACCCCAAAGGTGTTACTAGCTGAGCTTTGGCAGGACGCACTACCGGTGCTAGTAGCAACGTGGAGACCTGCACAACACAATCACAGAACTTTGTCCCCAACTTGCGATGAGGTTGTCAATCTCACCGTGTTTTGCGGAAAACAAAGGATTAAACGTATCGAATAGAAAGAAGTAAAAGTTTGCAGAAAGTAAACACAAAACAGTAAATAGTTTATAGATTGTATGTAAAAGACAAGGACCGGGATCCATAGTTCACTAGAGGTGGCTCTCCTTAAGATAGATAACATGTTGGGTGAACAAATTACAGCAGGGCAATTGACAAACATTGAGAAAGCAATACATGCATATACTAATCATCTTGACTCCTTTGAGACTTGATTGGGCATTATAACATAATACATAGACCGCCATTCAACTGCATCTATGACTAATAATCCACCTTCAGGTTATCATCCGAACCCCCTCCAGTATTAAGTTGCAAGCAACAGATTATTGCTTTACGAACTGCGTGTAAAGTAAACAATACGATTGTTTTATGAACAAAGGATTGTTGTTTTCGCCCTAGTAGCAATAACACATCTAGTACCTTAGAGATTTCTGTCACTTCCCCAGATTACCAGAGGCATGAACCCACTATCGAGCATAAATACTAACTCTTGGAGTTGCTAGCATCTACTTGGCCAAGATAGCTACTAACAATGGAAAGCATGCAATATCACAAATAACAAAGACATGATAGAATCAATAATCAATCTGAAATAGCATTTCAATATCCATCGGATCCTCGCAAACACAACATGTAGAATTACAAATAGATGATCTTGATCATGAACGGAGCTCACAAGATCTAAACATGAAAACACAAAGGAGGAGAACCAGCCATCTAGCTACTATAAGGATCCGTAGTCCAAGGATGAACTACTCACGCATCACACCTGAGGCTTGCATGGTGATGAAGAAGGCCTCGTGGTGAATTCCCTCTCGGCAGTGCCGGGAAGAGCTTCAGATCCCTCCCGATCTAGGGATGGAGATGACGGTGGCTACAGACTCTTTCGTGGATTTTTGATCGGGCACTTAGGGTTTTCGTCCCAAGGGCATCTTATAGACGAAAGGGGAGGCCGAGGGGGTGTAGGGAGCGGCCACACCACCCCCTGGCGCGGGCTAGGCCTGGCCGCGCGGCCAGGTGGTGTGGTGGCCCCCTGGCCCCTCCCCGTCTCGTATTCTGGCACTTGATGAGTTCCGAAAAAATAGGCACTTTGGCTTTTGTCCCGTCCAATTCTGAAAATATTCATTTTCTGAATTTTCTGGAACCAAAAACAGCAGAAAACAGGCAGTTAGCACTGTGGCTCTTGTTAATAGGTTAGTCCAAGAAATCATATGAAAAGTACTTCAAAGTTGGAACAAAACACAAGAAAGTGGATAAAACCAAGCATGGAACATCAAAAATTATAGATACATTTGCAATGTATCAGATGGTAGCCGCCCTTGGCCTTAGATCGGTGGTCCATTAGTGGTGCATCCCCACAAAACAGCTCTGCCCATCCAAATGCATAGAAGCCCCTGTGCTGGTGCCTCCCGTGAAGGTTCATGTGCCGACTGACGGTAGTCATCGACTTATGTCACGTGGGGCAGACGACAGATGATTAGTTGCCGTTGTTCTTCAATGTGTCGCCGGTAAAGAAGGTTTCTCATCTTGCGGTAGCAACGACATCTGGTGGAGGTGATATGGAGCGCTATGGTCTGAGGATGATTACCTTGCAACTCTAGGCTAAGACTTAATCAAAGCTTTCAAGATCTGAATGATGTGATGCAGATTTTTCTACACATGAAGAAGAGGGACGGTGCCCCTGTTCTTCACTTTTCTCCTCAATTCGATGGTGCTTCCAGAAATGTCATGTGCCAATAAAGATGGCCATCTGATGGAGGTGAGGCTTGTTGCTGTTGTTCGGCTTTTCCTGCTTCCTTTTATCAAAATTCAGAAGTTGGTTGAATCTGAAGATCCCCACTTGTGCGTTCTGCTGGTAAGCTCACACACACAAACTAGGAACCAGTGGCACCACATTACGGTCTATTGAGTAGGCATCTCACAAGAGCTATGGTTATCATTTGGCTTAGAACTATCCGATCACAAGCATATATTTAGCTCAACGAGATATATAATAGATTAGATAGATGACTCATTGAGATGATACTATTAGATTGTGCTCTCAGTTCTTTCATTTAGTTTATTTCTAAATAGTTTTGTACTTGATTACTTGGGTGGGGCAGAGCTACCACAGATGAGGGGACCTAGAGGCAAGCAACGAGGAAGATAAGAAGAAAATACCAGCCCCAATCTCCGATCTGTTCTTTTGCACTGTTTTTGAAGTAGGTATAGCCCGTATGTGAGGCCACCAATAATCGTTTTCCATGTTTACGATCTATTCCTTTTGTTCTGTATGATGATTTGATGCCTGGAGGTGTCTCCAGATCTTCCAATCTATTATAGGCTTGTCCTTAGAGAAGATTCCTGTAGCATCTCTTCTCAGATGTAGCTACTCATCCAAATTAGTTGACTTAGATTTGTCTAGATTCAAATGTATCTAGACTTATTTGGATTTTAGTGCTAGGTACACCCGAATCTAGACAAAACCAAGTCAACTAATTTGGATCGGAGAGAGTACCTTTGATTCAGTTTGTTCTCTCAAACTCAATCCCATGTTGTGCTGATTTGTGTAACAATCTTGTTTACATTATTATTTAGATCTGTGTATTTACTGAAACTAACAGTAGCTACTCTCCTCTGTATTATGTATGAGTATTAAGTATAGCATACTACAGAGTTGGGCTGTCAGTTCACCGGAAAAGAGGCCTAAAAGGGCAGCAGGTCTAGCACACAAGTAGCTACATTCGTTCCACCCTTAGATGCCATGCATGCCATTATGTTCGGTCCAAAATCATGTGTTGTATTCCAAACATTGTGAGATAGTTTAACATGTGTGATGACTAGAATCAATAATTAATTCCATGATGCAGAGTACCGGCTTCCAGATTTGTTTTGTATAGGGCTTAGTCTGCTCTTGACTCTGGTGATTCAGAATCTTCCATAAACACAGATGAGAATGACGCTGTGGGTCGGGGCAATGCCCTTTCAGTTACCCAGTTAGGTTCAGTGTCACGCTGATATATGTTGCATCCGAGTACCAAGTACTAGCACGAAATTGGAGATGTATGGTCCACTACGCAAGTACTGATTTGGATACTTGGTAAAATATACAACTCAAGTAACATTCCGTGGCACAATCTGACAATTAAGCTTATACCGTAAAAGCAAAGGGGATATTTTTCTACACATCGTACTGAGGACAATATATAGTGTTACTATTATGTTTTTTCTTGGCAGCAATTCCTATTTGACTTTTCATGTGTTTTTCCGAAGCATGCTGGTAAACTTTTCCTCTATCTGAACTGCAGACACACAAAAGATGCACTTAAGCTTCTAAAGAAATGCCTTGAGAATAAGAATTCAGAAGTGCAAATTCTGGCCCTTTATGTGAGTACTACCAAATTTCTCATATACTGATTTTTAGTTGTGAATCTGTAATGCAATATCTTAAATTTCTGTTTGACAGTTTTGGTGTGGTTGTAGAATAAGGTCTAGGTACATTTGATTTGCTAATAATGCATGACTTATCAAAGGCCACGCCTACCTATTTGCCGCTTAAGTCTCAGAAAAGTCATCTTGTCTAGGTGGTAGCGCTATTAAACAAAACGGCTAGCTAGTCATTTTTTTGGTTCACGGTCTAGCAAACTTCTCTAATTCCCTGCTCTATCTTTGGTTTTCCCTTCTTCTTTTTTGACTTGTGATTTTCTCCTTGTAAGCTACGAGGATGTGCGGTCTAGGAAAACCAATGACTGAGATGCATATGTACACCTCTATATAATGTAAAAGCATGTTATTCAGACATTGGGCCTACTGCGTAGTCTGAGTAGACTGTCGGATACGACAATCCAAGATATCATATCTATTAGGTAATACCCTAGCTTTTACATGATTGTTGGTAGTGCCACTTCCACTACACCATTATCAACCAGTTTCACCTCTGTCAAATGATTGTTGGAACTGCTACTTCCACTTGCACCGTCGCAAACCAGTTTTGCTTCTTATAAGCTACCCTGCATTGTCCACATTTCTGCGATGTATCCCATCTATTTTATTCTCTACATTTCCTCAGATTTGTGCAAGCTCAGTTTATTATGCTAATTGAGATTCTAATTAAAAAATGCAAGCGTAATGTTCTTTTCTAGGATAATGAGATTGACGAAGATGCGACATGCGGCTAAATTTGGTGAACTAGCCTGGCTGCAGAATATGTGATTTCTATGTTTTTTTTTATGATCTTCTTTCTTTATCTGAAACAAGGGTTGGCAACAGCGGCATAGCTAGACTGGATAGTAACTTAGGATCAGAAAACATTGAAATACCTATACTTGTGATTATATCAAGGTATACCTCCGTTCCATAATATAAGCTTTTTTAGAAAGCTGAACGGAGGTAGTAATTGATATGTTTGCTTCCCTCATTTGGAAACCTAATATTGTGTTGTGTATACCAGATTGTTGCAGTATGGATATTTTCTTCAATTATTAGTTTTGGATTCCTCAAAAAAAGAAAATATCCGTGTTTTAATGTAATTTATGTTGATACCTTTTCTTGCACATATAATATGCATGCACGCTATAACATTATTACCGACCCATGAATATCACCATGAATTCAAGCCGTAGTTGTGTTACTATTTTTCTTATTGGAGAACTTGATGATCTTGCACAGGTACCCGAGTCTCAATTTCCCACTCTCCCAAGACTTAATTTCTTCTCATTGTTTTTGCAGATTGGAAGCGGGGACATTGTTTGCTACCAGAAAAACCTGAAATCATGAAACCAACATACACACCCTTTTGTTGTATCACTCTGGAGCACGTTCATATTTGAAGGTAGTTGTCTTTGTTTCAACTTTTCCATTTTATCCATGCCCCTTATACCGTGCTCCGCATCCTCGGCCTCACGCAGGCGCAAGGCCTCCGGCTCTGGCTGGCAGTGGTGGATGTGCTGCTGAAGGAACATCTTCTTGACCGCCTAGGTAGTTGTTTGGATGCTATAAAGTGCTCCAGCCGTGGATCAGGACTGGAAGATACAATAGGTAGAGGGAGGGGGAAAGTTTTTGCAGAGTCGCAAGATGGAAGAAGCTCAGGATACCAGGTACTGGTGCCACAACTGCGAGGTGGTGATCGTTCCCATCGAGCCGGAGAAGGAGTGCCCGGACTGTGATGGTGGGTTCGTGGAAGAGATGGAGTCTGAGGGATTTGAGCCATCGACGAATGTGAGGTCTGAGCGGAACATCTCGCTTTGGGCCCCGCTGCTGCTTGGGATGATGGGGGGTTCGTCGCGGCGATCAAGGCCACGTAGGGATATAATGGATTCTTCTGATAAGGAGGGACAGTAGGAAAGGATCCACAGCACTGAGGGATACTGATGATGAGGATGTTGAGGATTTGGACCATTTAGTTGGTTGTTGCACTTAGGTTTTTTAATATACATTCTGTTTTAGCCATGAGTTTTTTTATTTCAGCATTAGTAATTTTATATTACAGTTCAGATTTCCATTATATTGATTCTATTTGTTAGATGTTCACTCCTACATCGTTCCAAATTTGATCTACGATTGTGTCCAACTATATTGAATTCATTTTTGGTTAATTTTGTTCACCTTCAATCGGTCCAGGGTTTTATAGATTACAATGCTTTGTTTAATAAACTCCTCAGTCGCATCAATTGGAAAGCTGTGATTTAGCCATACAAATCGTTTGAGCTATGTGGCCCCAGACCTATATACAATGCTTATGTAACTTACATGTTTGTACTCTTCAAAAGCTATGGTTTATAAGCTGTAGTACAGGTGGTTTCTAAGCTAACATATTTTTGCATAACCATCTGATCTTTATGTTCATTGAGAACACTTACTGCTAGCTGGTTGCTTCAAATTTGGCAGGCAAGCGTCGCACCTCCGCAATGTTCAATAAACGAAAAGCATATGTACTGCCATCCGACAATTAGCCTAGATCAAGTTTCATGTGCATAAACCACAAAGCAAAGAAAAACCTCCAGCTGCAAAGATCGGCGCAGCAAAGCGTGCAGGGTCCTTCTAGTGCACTTGTAATCTTGGTCTCATCACTATTGACGGCATTGTAAGACTATTTATATTAATCTTTTGTGAATGTTTTAATAAAATGTTTATGATTGTTGATCTAATCAAGTGTGAGTAGTCCTCATGGGATGGGGGATGAGGCATAGCATTGCAGCAATTATGTGCAATCTCTAACATCATGGTATATTGTGTTGTGATTTAATATTAGATCTATCCTTTTGTATTCTTGTCTTTTGCCTTGATCCAAGAACTTGTTAGGTACCCAAGACCCAATGGGTCGATGCAGGTAATAAGGAGAGACAGATGGTGATGATCTTATACACGTGAAACACAGTGACAGTAAGGGGAGTACAATAGTTGTTTGAGATCCACTTGGGAGTAACAGTAACGTCATTGATCTTAATGCTTTGGCATGTTTTACTTAATAATTGTTGCAACCCCGCGTGATGGTGGTGTAGTGGTTGAACAAAAGTCTATGGTAAGCGTTGCTGACAATTACCATAGTAGTATGGACGTACCTCCCACAATCTCTATTGATATATATCACAATACATGAATGAGATGATTAGTTTATCTTTATCCTAAAATATATGCATAGCTGCAGGTGAAACCTTAGCCCTGTCCTATCTTCATCTATTGATTAAAAAACCACAAAAAATAAACTTGTTTGGTCCAGTAAGCAAAAATACTACGAGTTTCCAAGGTCTTATTCGAAGTAATCTTACACCAAGAGAAAGCTTCCCAAGGATTCGATATACCTAGGTATAATAGGGAATAAGAAGCTATACTACAATCTGTAATCTGGATGGAAGGTATCGCATCACATGTGTTCAATGAAATTGATATGTGGAAGGCTTATGACCGGGTTAAGTGGCGATATATAGAGGTTATTATGTTGAAGCTAGGTCTCGACGGTTCATAGGTTGGCTTCAATCTTCATCATGCGTCTAGTATCTACGATATGCTTTTATGTGCTCTTTAATGGGGTACCGCATGAGGAGTTTTAACCTTCAAGGGGAATCCTTAAGGATGACCCCATCTCTCCATACTTGTTTTCCTTAGCGGCATAAGGTCTTATGTGACTTTTAAAATCCCAGATCAGCCATCAACACTCAATGGTATCAAGGTGGCCTCCATTGCTCTGGCAGTAAACCAACTACTTGCAGATGACATCCTGTTGTTTTTCAGGGTAAGTAATGAGGGAGCATCAACATTGAAGGGTGTTATGGAGAAGAATTGCAATGCTTCGGGACAATGAATTAATATGGATAAGTCTTCAATTTTCATCAGTAAAGGCTATCTAGGTGTGATCAAGGAGAGTATCAAAACTGAAGTTGATGTGCAAAAACAAACTCTTGACGAGATGCGTCTTGGTATGACATTGATGTTGGTAGATCTAAGAGTGGGGCTTTCAAATAGCTGAAAAGATAAAGTCTGGAAGAAGGTTTTGGGTTGGATGGAGTAGCCCTTGTTAGTAGGGGAAAGGTGATTTTGATCAAAGCTATAGCACATGCGATCCTAACCTTCTCCATGTCTTGTTTCAAATTACCTAGTGGGATATGTGATCATATCAATGCCATGATGTAGGAATTTTAGTGGGGCAATAAGGAGGGAAATAAAGGCATGTGATGGGTCTCATGGGACACAATGACACAACTAAAATATGTCATGGGCGTCCAGGACATTGAGTTTTTCAATATTAAACTTCTTCAATAGCAAGCCTGGTGGATTCTGCAAGAACCTACATCCTTGATCGCGAGGGTGCTCAAGTTGGTTTATTTCCCAAGGTTGGATGTGTTATTCGCTGAGTTTGTCTCACACCCATAGCAGGTTTCGAGGGTCATTGTAGAAGGAATGAATGTGTTGATGCTCAGTTCAATCAGAATGGTTGGGTATAGCTAGACGATGGATGTGTGGTGCCATAATTGGTTTCCATGAGATGAACGCTTGACACCAGTTGCCCCGCGAAAACAAAATGCATCAAGGCTGGTTCGTGACTATATTGATAGCACAAATGCTACATGAAATTTAGAGAAGCTCGAGGAGTTTTTCGTTCCAATGGATGTTGAAGTGATCAGAAGTATTTCTCTATGTACAAGGAACCAACAAGATTTTTGGGCCACTTCGAAAAAATTGGTGGGTATCTTCATTGTGCGATCGTTCTATCGGATGTTGGTCAAGCTGATGAGGACTAGAGAAGACTGGATTGATGGACATGTAGCATCGTTGAGTGCATCGGACGAATGGAGACTATGGACCAAGATGTGAAAGTATAGGGTCCCTTTAATGCTTCGGATCTACTTATGGAGGCTAGAGAAGTGATTGCTGCCAACAGGGGATGTTCAACATCATCGAGGTATGTCTCCATTGAGTGTCTGTTCGGTGTAGGGGCAGGAAGACTCATGGCGCCACTCGCTTGTCGAGTGCACCATGTCAACGTGTGTGTGGGATCTTTTGGATCCGACAGTTGAACATGCCAGTCTCTCAATAGAGTCGTCCATGCGTGCGCCAGTGGCTATTTTCGATGATGGAATCTATGGAGTCCGATGAGTTCACAAAAATGGTGGTCACTTTGTGGGCCATTTGGCAAGCTAGGCAGGAGGTCATCCACGAAGAGATCTTCTAGTGTCTGTTGGCGACGTGCTAGTTTGTGGAGAGCTTCTTGCGTGATCTGGGTAAGAGTCAAGAAGCAAAGAAGGAGATGAGTCGGTCGACGGTGCAGTCGCTGAACTAGCTACCACCTCCGTCTGATGCATGTAAGGTGAATGTGGATGGAGCCATGGAGCAATGGCGAAGACTGCAAACTGCGATGCTGTGTACGCGGTTTGTCGATCATATTAGGTGGTGCTTACCTTGGAGCCTCCTCTGACTTCGTCTTCGAGGGGATCACACACCGAGGCTTCCTTGAGGCAATGGAATGTAGAGAAGCCCTAGCTGTGGTGGCTGATCTGCACGTTCACAAGGTCTTGACGGCGTCAGACTGTATGGAGGTGGTCCAGAACCTGCATGAGAAGGCCATAGGTTTGTTCGGGCATATCTTGCGCGATATATAGGCTATATATTGCGAGAGATAGATGATAGGGCGGGGAGATGCAGCAGAGTCTCCTTCCGCTATGAAGGTCATCCCTCAAACACGGAGCCTCATAACCTTGTACGACTTGCGACATCGCTGCCGGCAGGGCAACATGACCTGAGGGTCTGAACTTCCCTGTAAATGTTCTGATGACTGATGAATAAAGTCGTCGGAGTTCACAAAAAAAGGAGCACCTTTCTCTCTCTCTAAAAAAATGCTAGGAGCACCAGGTCGCTTCGATCGTTCGGCGTGATCCTTGGTCTCGGACCAGTCGATGTGAATCAAGCATTGAAACGGTTTGAGACCATTTGGTTTGAGTCCAAACCAGTCCAAGTCCAATCTAATCCAATTAATAAAAGCTAGTAGATTCTAGACCGAATTGAACTACTCTATGAATTCAGACCGTTGAGACTTGAGAGCAATCCAAAGGAAATTAAATGGAAAACCAAGCCAAATCTATGGTTTCAATCCAAACTATTCCGAGCGCTACACCCATGACCGCACCGTCCGGGTACGGTTTCCCAACAAGTACCAAGCATGGAACAGTTTGTACAAATAACAGATATATTTGCACTTGCAGTTGACATCTATACAAGTTCTGTAACTTTTAGTAGTATTACAATACAACTGTCGAACCACTAGTACGGAAAATTATGTGTGCCAAGGACGAGACCCCGTCTCTAAGTTGCTTTGCTATTGATTCTTGCTCGTGCCTCTGTGTTGGAAAGATGCCACCTGCCCGAGGAGGTATTGTGACCATTGCTTTGCAGCGCTTGCATGACGCTTTACCATCTGTCAGAAGAACCGACTTTAAGTCTGGAGCTCGACGCATCATGGTACTTACAAATAACAAGTGCTGCTCCAACAGGGGCTTAAAACCCGCAAACTGGAACTCTTTCAATTGCCACTTGTTACAGCTTGTGAACCTGGGCATGTTCCATGAAGGTTTAACTTTCTGAGTACCAAAATGTCTTATTCTTTCTTCATTACCCTCCCGGCATGGATGAAAGAACATCTGCATTCAGCACCCAACGAAAAAGTTATAAAGGTATATAGGATTCCCACCAAAGTCTATTCTACACTACAGTGGTGTTCTTAGATTGAGTCTGATATGACTTATATATGTTCCAGCTAAAAGTTGAAAAGAATGAGTACAAGTACCTCGATATCAAACATCTCAACAGACGGAGCAGCTTCTAGGAGATATAATATCCATAACAGGTCAAATTTCATATAGATGCCATGAATAGACAGCTTCTTTAGCCTGTTAAATGCAGTGCAGAGTTGTTTTCCTTCTGGTTGCATCCAGATCTGATGAACAAAATAAATAAAAGAAAAGGTAAGAACAAAATGACTGTTTGTATATAGAGGCAAGTTAGTGTGCAGTCATTTGCTAGGTAAAGGGGTGCTTACTGACAATTGTAAATCACAAATAAAAGGAAATAACTTATCATAGAATGAACAAGCAAAAGTAGATAAAATCCTAGCCCTGCTCTAACTTGAAGTTCATACTTCATGAAATAGCACAACCACCACAATATAACAAATATCTACTGAAATTACCTTCTCTCCATGAAAGCTTAAAGTTAGAGTATGTATGTTTGCGGCACCACGCAGAACCTGGCTTAAACTAAACTCTTGGTGACTGAGAGTTGCAGAACAGAAGAGGCAGATTTCCTCAAGTGATGGGACAGAGCCAAAACACAAGGGGGCCTCGTAACACACCCAGTGCTGCCAACAGAGCCGCTCTAGTTTCGGAAGGCAGAGGACCTCGGCTCTTTTCAATGAGGTCAAGTTGACTTGTAGAACTCTGAGATTAGAATCTGGTGCATTGATCTTCCATACAGAACCTTCCCCGGTGTCACAGTGGTCCAGGCTAAGGTGCAGCAGTTGCTTGCAGGTGTCGAACAGGAGGTGATGCATGTCTCCTTCGGCAAGGCGAACATTGTATAGATGGAGCCTTGTGAGGCAAGGAAGAACACTAGGATACGCATTGAAAAATCCAACCACATCCCGAGCTTGCTGTACCATAGACTCATGGTTTGTGTCCCTGAGTCCCTTCTCGTTTAAGATTGCAAGTTCCAACCGTTTTACGATCTTGCCATCAATGGCGTCCCTAACAAGCAGGCCAATGTCACGGTAGTGGTTGCCCATGGGATAGAGCTTAAGGCATAGCTTATTGATGGTGCGTTTATTGCGGGACTGAGCCAAGAAGCTGCCAGTAGCTCCTGTTAGAGCTGCCATTGCTTGATCAATCTGGCATGGAGCCGCTGGGCATGGGGCAGCAAGGAAGTCTGTGACATGAAGTTTAAGCTCGGGAAGTAACCAAGGCAAGTCTCGCCACCGCGGCGACAACACGCTAGTCCTTGCTGCCGTTGCAAGGTCGAACGTACCCAAGATAGAGATTAAGATGTCATCGGTCAGGGTGCTGAGCCTATCTTCTTCCTCCACTTTCTGCAGGAATAATACATCCTCCACGAGTACAGTCAAGAACATGTTAAGATTAAAGCAGAAGTAGTAGTAGTTGCCAAGAAGCTAGCAAAGAACTTACATGGTCGTGCACATTATTTGACTCGACGGATAATAACCTCCGACACTGCCTCCGATTCCAGGATGCCATGAGCGCTAGTCTTTTACTATTTCAGTGTGGGCCTGTCTTTTATTTCTCAAGCACCCGATCGTCTCTGTTTTATTCAGAGAGAGGAGAAGAAAGAGGAGACAAGAACAATGCTCTAGACGGGTCCGACCAGAACCATAAGTAGAGAATCTCCAACTTGTCCGAACCGAAATCGATTCATACTGACAACAGCCTTACGACTGCGTTGACACGATAAATTATGTACTCCTATGTACGATCTCGTGATAAATCCACACCCACGTTATGTACTATTGGTGGGGGAGGGATCGCAGCCTGTAAAAAGGATGTGTGTGTTCTCCTTCCCTGATTTCTTCTACTCCTACTATTTGGGTGGTGGATCATCTCACAGAGGCCGGTAAATGAATACTCTTCCTCTCCCTGAAAATCGACCCAATCACCACACCCTGCCGACGGCGCGAGGAAAACAAAAAAAAGAGGGGATCAGGGATGCGAGGGCCTTACCTTCTCCTTCTTCCAGGGCGGCGGCGTTCCGGCGGTGCCTGCTGGCCGGCGGCTCAGCATAACCCTAGACTAGGCAAGGGAAGATGCCAACCGCCCAACGCGCCCAGGAACGTAAAAAAGCTGTCTTCTAATCTTCTTGGGCCAGCATGGGCTGCAGCCTCCTCGCCAAGTCCACGAGCAGGCCAATGTCGTGGTACAGTAGATGTGCTCCATTTTGTTTTCCAAATTGCACATACCCTGCAACTGCTAGCGATAAACAAAGCATAGGAGGGAACTAGTTTAGGGTTTGGCGACTCTGGCGGCGATCCACATCTCCGCCGCAGGAATTCATTGAACCCACACTCCGGCCTTTCCCTCCATCCTCTCTGCTACTCGGCCTGATCAAGGGGTCGACCTGGTTGACTGTTGGCCTTGGTAGATCGATTTTGGACGGCTTAGTGTTTTGGATTTGGGAGCGACTCAGGAAGCAATGATCGCAATGGCGATCGAGAGTTCCAATGCGATGAGGGGACATAGAAGAAGGATTTTTTTTTAATATGTACGTCGGAAGGCTTGCACTACTTGTATTTATAACTGTAGGAATATAAAGATAAAACACATACAAGTAACAGAAAACAAGGAGAAAACAAACTGTTGAATCCTCGCCGCAACTACTAAGGACCCAAATCCTTTGCCGTCGCCGGAGAAGAAGATCACCAGCAGCCGGTCCACACTTTGGCACTGAAGAAACCCCTAGACATAAGACGTCAATGAGCCAGAATAACCATCAGCCTCGTAAGACTGGATCTAGCATGCTGCTATGCAACATCGGCCGGAGGATTTCTCCGAGCATCTTCAACGCCGGATCCAGGGCCAGCGCCACCCTACCTATCAAGCGGCCGGATCCTCCACCATCCACCACAAACCAGCAGTAGTCCGCACCGCCGCACTCCAAGACCGCCATGACCAGATCGGCGGATCCACACGACACAAAGCCGGAGCACACGCCCGGCGAAGACACAATCCCACAAGCTTCTCGGCTCCGTAAACATCGCCGAGATGGGGTTGAAGCTGGGGTACCATTATTCGATGTAGCGCATCCACCGCCATCTAAGATGCGCCACCACGACACCACAAAAACGCTATCATTAGGGACCTTGATGAACGCCGAGGTAGGTCCTGGGTCCCCACCCCCTCTCGCCCGCGTGAGCGGAAGCGGAGGAGGCGAGGACCCATCGATCGCCGGCAGGGAAGAGGCGGCGACTAGGTTTTTTTTAGAGGAGGAGGCAGCCATCAAAGAAGGATTTTGACATGCAAGATTTGCTCAATAACTTGAACCTACATGGACTCGACCTCAACGATGTAGTTGTACGAATGGATATATATCGCCTGCACCAGAGGACCAGACCAAAATTGAATAGATCGAGTGAAAAGACCAATAAAAAATTGGGTAGCAAATCTTAAAGATCGAATTTTGTTTAGTCAATCCGGTCATTAAGTCCTTGTAACAGAATAGACCGGATAATACATGTAGTTCTATTTTTAGTTGGTTGATTGCATTTGTAGTTGTGTTTTTGGTACTTGTAGTTTGTTGAAGTATCATTGCAGCCTATAGGCTGTTGGTGATGAGAGGGGCACAGTGATTATGTCACCATACATGCACACTCGTGTTCAGTTTGTGAGTTGTGCACTTGTTCGATTTGCATCCAAAATATTATATTCTCTCATGTCCGAATTAACCGTCGCGGTTGTATTTTTGCAAAGTAAAACTTCATGTTTTTCCAACACAATCCTCGGTGCTCCCGTCGTTTTCTCCACTTTGTCTCGCCACTCACTCTCGCCCGCACCGCTCGCTCCTCCCAGTCCACTCTCTCACTGATGCTAACCCACTTTCACGTCCAACCTTAGCCCTCGACCTCCGCGAACCCTAGCCCCCGACCTCTGCGGTCGTTATGTCCTCGCCCTAGACTTCCGTCGTCGTAGCGTCCAAGATGATACCTTGGCGGCTCCGGCAAACAAGATGGTGCTCCTCCCCCATGGATTCAAATGGTCGCCCTCGCTCCCAAACTCCGTTTCACTCGCTTCAAAGATGGTACCTTGGCGGTTCCGGTGGCCAAAATGCCGCTCCTCCTCGAACGATTTAGATGGACGCCCTCACCCTGGCCTCCGCGGTTGTCGTGCACTAGCCCCGACTTCAATGGTCTTCGTGTTCCTTGACCACATTTGCCTCCCCAAGGTACATCCCTTTTCTGGATTTTTTATTTCCTAGCCACAACATATATGAAACTGAATTCTGAATTCAGTAGTGCTCAAATTCAGACGTCGATTCAGTAGTGCACAAATCCACACGTCAATTTATAAGATATCTAGTTTCTACTGATTGATTATCCAAGAATTCTGTGTGCATGTGATTTGACCTAATATTCTTTTCTATGCCTTGATTAAAAGAATGCTACTATGAATTTTACAATTTTTCGTGACTCTACATTTGGAAGAACCAATGGCTTAACACCATATATGTTTTCTTTCCCTTTCATTTGCATTTTAACTTCAAATGTTGTCAATTTAAGGAATGACAAAAAAAAGGGATTGTAGATGATGTGGTCTACTGTAGGCCCAAAATATTTTGTCTATTTCTCATTGTAGCATTGTAGACCATTGAAATAATTGTGATTTAGAAAACAACCAAATATAATTGTGAAATAATTGTGAGTTAGAAAACAGCCAAAAGGAATAATTCTAGAACATCCTAAGATGCGGAAATAAATTCCAGGACGTTTGCACCACAAAAACACTTAATCCTATGACAACTTTTGCGGTCATTTTCCGTTTTAACTAGATTACTGTCCTAGACGGTAATTTTTAGAACCATCGACGATATATCTTTTTTGAAGGTTCCGAATTTTCACTCCGGTCGTTCCAGAGCATGTTGGGAAACTAGATGACCCGGTGCACCACTAGCGCCGAGGCAAGTCAAGAAAATATTTTAGCTATAGATTTAATCATCTAAAACTCCCAACCAATAAAATGTGGTGGTAATATTTATGTCTTCCTGGTAGGGGACGTACCAGAGTATTATGATTTGTCATTACTCCCAATCGTAGATGACAAAGGCCATTATTTTTTTTCATTCAAAAAGATAACTGAATTCCTGGCAATACAATAAATTATGCACATAATTAGTACTATCCAGAAGAGCATATCCTATTTTGTTTAATCAATTTTTACAAATGGATATGCATTTCAGGATTTTGGGTTTAGCATTCTATTTCTACTAATCTTCAGTCTGTTGCATCCCAAGTAATTGGTACAAACTCAGGAGCCAACCCGATAAAATAATGTGTGGAGAAAATCACAACTCCTGACTTCAGTTATATCCCTATACATCCTTGAGGTCGATTTGAGACAACACAAGTTCTCCATTGACCAAACTCAGCTTCCCGTCCATGCCCATTCTTTTGCTAGTGCAAGCGTATTATGCTTCAAGTACTCATCCTCATTGTATTGTAGTTGCACCTGCAACACTTTTCTCTGGCATTTATAACATATATTGGGTATTCAGGAAGCTCACTATGTAAGCATTAAGAATAGAGGAAGGAAATGACCAGCGACACAAAAGGTAGAACCCCACCAAAAATCTCAACATTTGTCGATGTGCTGCAAATGGAAGAAGAAAACCATGATTTTGCAAAATGTAGACAATGTAACACGGACAGGCCAATTTTGTTATAGACACACTTTATTTCCTTATATGACTTTTTGCCTTTACCATGAATTATATCTAGCTACTTGAATATTTTTCAAATTGGGCTTCCACCTAGATAAGAGGTGTCACCTGCATGGAAAAATGACACAGAAATAATGAATTTCAAGTATATATGTATATATGAAGTCTCTCACAATTGTAAAGCACAATCAGGAAGAAAAACATGATTGTTGATCATGTATGTCATTAGATCAAAAGCGCAGGTATTAATGATATATTTCCATATTCTCAAATTTGTCCAAGCAGACACATTATATAGCAGAATAGAGAATGGATATGCTTAATATACTTGATGGGGAAAGGACAGTACTGTTGCTTAATGATGAGTTGTACTATAACAGATTATTGTTGATCTTGCAACCAATCATATCTAAACCTTTCTGAGTTGTACTATACCATGTACTCCCTCCGTTTCAAATTAGTTGGCTTGTGTTTTGTTAGATTTAGTCTAAGCAGGGATAGAATAAATCATAACATCAAAATTCAGGAACAAACTAGACTTGACTAAACACTTGTTCCATTTCTCATTAGTGATCCATCTGATGCTTGGAAGGACGCCGCCTCCTGATGTCATTCAATAAAAGCTTCTGAGAAGCTACAAAAGATTCATCTACTAACTTCCACCAATCTGGATTAGCCTTACGGGATGCCTTCACAGCAACAACCGGTAGGAGTCAACAACATTCAACGAACGACAACAGTCAGCTACTCACAATGTTCAGTACCAAGGAATATTTATCAATAAATAAAAGGGATGGTGTATAATGGCAGCCTATAAGAATTCAGAAGTAGTCAAAGGAAGAAAGAAACATAAGTAATATGATCAAGTAATAAACCTCGACTTGCCAATACAACTGTGTTGTACTGTCGTGCAAGGTTTGATCCGTCCCTAATTGACAGTGTTGTCTTGTGTAGCCTTTGCATAACTATATCATGTTAATTTATACAGAATCCACAGAATAAAGCTAACCGATGAAATAGTCAGTTATACCGGTGGTCAGTTACACAAACATGCTGAGGTTGTTGGTATAGAGCATGAAGGTGGCATCCGTTCCTCAAACCGATTCTTGTAGTGTTCCGCAGGTAGAAGTATCTGGTTATACACGTGATTTCCTACAGACAATACATGTATGGCATAGTAGGAATGAAAATAAATGAGGAGAGAAAAACACATTAATTTGGTACAAAGTACAATACTCCGTTATCTTCAAGTACAACTTAATTATTCATACACTCCTATAACCGTCAACTTTGAGATGGACTGAGCACTTATGGTAATAGTAGAGAAATGATTCATTCTATGAAGAATGAAAGGAATATCAACTTACCAAATGTATGGAGCTCTTCCCGGAGAATAAATACGCCATATGCTAAATAATAGATGGAGCTTCTATCCAGCTGCATTGGGCAAAATGAAAAGAGGAGATTTTGACTACTTAATTGAAATCAGATAAGTTTAAAGGCACTCTGGTCACTATCAAGAATTACTACTTGTTTCATAGAGAATTACTACTCCCTCCGTTTTGGTTTACTAGTCCTGTGCGCGTATATCTAGGTTATCAATTTGACCTATATAATTTAAATTATATAATATAAAAATTATATCATTAGAAAATACAAAGTTTAAAGTTTTCGGTGATATATTTTTTGTGATATATACCTCATACTAAGTTGCTCAATTTGGCGACATAGAAGTACGCGCAGGACTTGTAAACTGAAACGGAGGGAGTACTTGTTTCATACACGACTATAGATAAATGCATAACTCAAAGAATGATTACCTGCATCCATCCAAGGAAATAACATCTAGATTGAATCCTGGCATGATTTCCGCACCAAACACACCGAATCAAATCTACCGGCAAGAAGTAGTCCCTGCCGAGCATCAAATATGTATAAACTGAGAAGATAGTATCGCTGAAATCACCTTTTTTTATGAGGAAAGCTATAGCGAAATGTCACCTCTCTACAATAGCCACCTATTTGTAAAACGAAGTATATTAGATTTATTTTCTGAGCTCAAGCATATTGGAGTTAGGTTGTACATAAAGTTAGAAAATAATTCTGCTTCATGGTTTCAAAGGGATCATCAAGGACCTCTAGAAACCTTGTCGACAACATCACGCGCTAAACTATTTCCCAAAATAGCAGTGAAAAAGTCCATGGCTTCTTCCTTTCTGTCACCCTTAAAAAATATAATATTATAATCCCCACACTGCAGCTAAAAACCCATCAAGCATAATAATGGTGAGATAGATTCCTCTTAAAATTATGTAGTGAATGGTACACTGCCCAATGGCAATGCACTCATAATCATGCTGAGATGAAGTCCCATACAACGTGGTAGTAAATATCGTCCTAAAATAACAGAGGGGCGATCAGTTAATCATTTAAATAGCAAACTGGTAAAACTAAGCTCCCTACCTCCAGTGAAAAAAAATGACTATAGATGGAGTGAACTATGTGCAATAGTTATCTTCGGATGCATCAAACAAAACCAAAATTCAGAATCACCTGTAGCCTTCAACAAGGTGGTCTACCATGCAGGCAGAGGGGAACTCAACGTGCCGACAATGGAAGCAACGCCCCTCAAACACACATGGCGGGCTACCAAACCAGTGAGAGGTGTGAGTCGTCATCCACCAAAGGAACAGAGACCTGCCATGATATTAATCAGCAGCAGGATCAGCCTACGGAATAGAAAATTGAATGAAGAGCACACATGGATCTGAAAACACCTCCCAAAAATAGCACCCATGAACACTAATAACCTTCAGCTCAACTGGGAACACCATGTAGCAGCCAGCACCCAAGTTCAGAATCTGCAGCAGCTTCGTCCCGCTCGCAGCAGGTTCATGGCTGGAAAAGACAGAGTACGACGAGGTACATGTATCCTCTACAATAAAGCTTGGTGGCAGTACGATAAACCATACAATAAGGTACATGTACCCTCTACAATAAAGCTTGGTGGCAGTACGATGAGCAATGCAAGATTTATTTAAGGGCCAAACATGGTAGCCTACAAGCAGTGAAAATGGTTGACAATGGTATAACTGAAAGTGGCACTACCAAACATTTGGAAGCTTACATATATTAATTACCAAACATACTCCCTCCGATCCATATTAGTTGACTTGGATTTGTCTAGATTCGGATGTATCTAGACATATTTTAGTGCTAGATACATCCGAATCTAGGCAAATCCAAGTCAACTGATATGGGTCGGAGGGAGTATAAGAATTCCGGTTAGTGGTATCTGACAGTCCACGGCCATGTCCAGATAAGCTGCATTTAGATTATAGAGGTGTAGATATGCATCTAACCCACCGTCATTTTTCCTATGGCATATACGAGGAATACATGGTCAAAGATACCTTTGACAGTTTACTCATTTTAGATTCAAGCAATATTGGGCATATTAGACTAAATTGTATGATCCATTTCTTAATAACCCAGACCAACATGCACACACAGAAACGACGCCACTTATACATGAAATCCACTCTTCTGTACCAATTAGTCCACATACTATACCAGCAGCTTGGCCTGCATATTTTCCTGCCTACCTAACGACATCCCCTCCGACCGGTGAGCTCTCATACTTCTGCATTCAAATAAGTTGTAAGATTTACTACTCCCTCCGGTCTATATTAATGTTCTTAACTTTGTCTAGATTCAAATGCATCTAACCTAAATTCTTAACTAGGTATATCCGAATCTAGACAAAATTGAGAACAATAATATGGGTCGGAGGGAGTACAAGTTCTGATTCCACACAAGAATTTAAAGTGAAAGCGAACAAAATACGATCTTTGGTTATTAAAATGTGGAGTTGCTCAATTATTAAAAGGTGAAATAGGGCAGAAAAAAAAGTACTCCCTTCGATCCATATTAGTTGACTCAAATTTGTCTAGATACATTTATATAGCACTAAAGCTTGCGGATATTCAAAACGCAGCTCGAGCTCAGCTGCTCCTGAAATCCCTGCCGGACAAACGTCCATGGATTGGTGTGGGTCATGTATTCGGCTATGTATAGCTCATGTATTTTATTTAATTATTGGACATCTGAGCCACCTAAGTCCTGACATTGGTATTGCTTTCTGACATACTATAGCAGCCTTTATGACACTGCGTGGTTCAAAATTGCAAAGTGGTACATACCGGCAAGCTCAGTTTAACTAGGCAATTGGCAGCCCGTGCTCATAAAGTAATCCTGTTCAAATAGTTTTTGAACACTAAAATTGCTTTGGAATTGAACAGCTCATGGAAATTTGCCTTCGTCACATAGTATATTTATTTATACATATATGAACTGTCAAAAAAAAATGAGACACCAACCATTAGCCTCTATCCTCATACTTTGAGAAAGCAAACGCAAGACTGATAAACAAATTAACCAAATAATTATAAGAATCTGTTCAAATTACTCAAACTAATTCTAACAGTTAGCATAGTGAACTTGGGAAATAGTGGAGCAAACACGACCGCACAACATAACAAGATATCATTATTACCTTTGGGCCCGGTGGTAGTGGTGTATTTTATTCTTGCCAGCAATATAGCCTGTCATCCTAAATGGTTTAAATGCGTTAGTCCTCACCCTGGTACAGTATCTGTTAGGTCCATGCAAAGATACATAGTACATCTTGGTATCCAGCATTTTCAAATGCATCGTATTTGTCAATAGAAATACTTCTGCACCACTCCCCGCTCGTCTCACGGCCAATCAACAAGCAGGAGCAGATGAGCTCGTGAGCCAAACTGCCGCGTCCTAAAACTTGTCTAGATTGAGTCAGAGGGAGTAATAAAAATGTCATAATCTCAGCAACTTCATATACTTAACATATGGATATGCTGCGCTCCCGAGTGCACTCCCAATTTGGCTCGGCTCCATCCCAAACAAAGCCTTCCCTTTTGGTTGTGCACCACGAGAGATCCATTCTCTAATTAAAGGCATGAAGAACACCACGAGAGATCCTGCAAACTTTCTTGTGCGTTGGGCTTTGCTGTGGGACTAAATTAGAGGGTAAGGAGGTAAAGGGAGAGGAAAATGAGGAATAGGTCACCTGGACGGTGGAGTCCCTGCGACAGTGGCTGCCGGACTCACTGCCACGCCCGTGCTAACGTGCCCATGGTCCAGGAGCCGCCGCGAAGCTCGTCTAGTTGCGGCCGTGCTTGAAGGCCTCCTCCCGTTGACAGCGGCACCGCACGGCCTGGTTCTTCCGTGCGAGGTGACATAGTGTTGCAAGTTGGACGAGAGAGACATAAAAACATGAAGAGATGGGGAGAGGAATTAGGGAGGATAGGAGCACATGATTTGGCTTCACCGGTGAGGACCGACTAGCCGACGATGTGGCCTGCACCGGTAGGGAAGGAGGTGCCAACGAGAGGGGCCGCCTGGTCAGGAGACCTCGGTGGAGGACGTCGCCGCTGTCCTAGGGAGATGAGAGGAGGAGAACACGGGAGAGGAGGCAGGAGTTCGGAGGTGTAGGGCACCGCCACCAGCCCAGGGAGAGGAGAGGATGAGCACACGGGGCGGATTGGGGAATTTTTCAGTAGGTGTGCTGTAGATATCTAGGTTTTCAACCCGATGCTCAGGCCCGAGCAAGCAAAGAAAGGCGACGTAGACAAGTAGAGTCCCTGCCTGGAACTGCTGGCCCGCATGCACATGGTCCCAATTGTCATCGACCCAGTCATTCAAACCAGAAGTGAAACAAGATTTTACTGCATCCAACATCAGCGAATCAAACACGGGCTGAAAAGAACCTGTAGCGGACGAATCCAACGAACGCGGTTCGTGTGCGCGCGGGGAGCACCTCGGGAGCCGGGCAGGGCTGCGCCCTTTATAGGAAGTAATATCCTTAGTGGCCTGAAAATTCGGAGCTCCAGTCGTCACAAACATCTGATATTTAGAGATGTGCATTATAAATTATTTGCTTTTTCTCTCTCTCGTGGCCTATAAATGCCTCTTAAACTCTTCTCGCAGCATTTAAGGCTCTGCTTGTTTGGGCTATAAATTTGGTATGTGGTGTGATCTTTGTGAAGGAAAGGCGATGTCTGTGAAATTTGTTCTTGTTAGAATACATATCCTACACGTATTTGTATAGATGTAGGATACGTATGCGTGTGTATTCTTTGTATATAGGTCCGTGTTGTATGCAACCGGGACTTCTTGTAATCTTTTTATATAATGAGCAATACAAGGCCACCTAACGTGTGGTTTTCCCTATCTTACATGGTACCAGACGCAAAACCCTAACCGGACATGCGCCTCCTCCCGCTTTCGTCGTCGCCGCAGCAGCCGATCTCGGCGCCCGACCTCTGCAAACCACCCACCTCTCCCCTTCTAGCCTCACCACCCCTCTGCAATGGGTGACGACGCCGCACGGATCGCGCAAGCCGTGAAGGAAAAAGAAGAACGCGAGGCCCAAGAAGCTGCTGACGCCTAGTCGAAGCTCGCCCTCGCCACCGCCCCCTCCTCCAGGGCGGGGGCCTTCTCGCTCACCTCGTTGCATGCCCAAGCCGTCGGCCTCCACTCCATCAAGGGGCACATCCCGTCGAGCTAGCCCTTGACACCGGCGTTCATCGCCAATGGCGCACCTTCTTGGCGCCGCTCGCAAGTATCTGTTGCCGACCACGTCGACGCCCTCGCTCATCTGTTCGACTCGAGTGGGCTCTCTTGGATGCCACGATCGTCTCCTGGCTCTACGGGTCCGTGTACCTCGGCCTCCTCGACGTCGTCATGACACCGGGCGAAGACCCCCTCGTCGTCGAGCTGTGGACAAGCATCAACGGGCTCTTCAACGACCACAAGATCAACCGCCAGCTCCACCTCTCCACCGAGCTGGGCGAGATCAAGATGGGCGAGATGAACATGACCGAGTACTTGAAGAAGATCAAGGCCCTCGCTAACGGTCTCGTGGATCTCGGCTCACCAAAAGACGACGCCAAGCTGGTGATCCACTACCTCAACGGACTTTCCGAGCAATACGAGGACGCCGCCGATCTCATCTCCCTCATGCCCGACATCTCGTTTGAGAAGTGTCGTTCTCTTCTCGTGCTCCAAGACATGAAGCGCGAGAATCGCTTCAGCGCAATGGCAACGCGACACGGCCTCTACTCAACGCCGCCATCGCCCCCAACTCCGGACGGAACAGCGGTGGCAAAAAGAAAAGAAGAAGGCCGCAACGACGCCGCCAAGGACACCGCCATCATCCAAGCCGCCCGTCGTCACACACCTCCGGCCGCTCCTCCAACCTGGCCCACGCCGCCCCGCCCTGTGGCGTGATCCAGAGCCATACTGACCGTATGCGTCGACCCCGACTACATGCACCGCCTTCGCAGCATGCCTTCTACGCGCAAGGGCCCTACACTGTGCCGCACGCCTATGGCTACGGCTACGACGGCTATGCTCCTCAGGCTCCTGCATATGAGCTCGGCGTTGCACCCCCATCATCACCGGCTTCATCGACTGCCTCATGGGACCAGTCCGCGCTGATGAATCAGTTCCAGACGACGGGCCTTCAAGCGCCCACCACCGATTGGGTCATGGACACTGGTGCCACCTCCCACTTCACATCAAACCCCGGTATGCTCACCTCCGTGTCTCCTCCTTCTTCCTCTCGTGCTGTCGTTGTCGGTAACGGTTCCACCCTTCCGATCACTGCTACCAGGCATGCACATTTTCCTATTTCCACTCCCTCACGTCCTCTGCATCTTCGCAATGTCTTAGTAGCTCCCAATATATTCAAAAACCTCTTGTCCATTCGTCAATTCACCATTGATAATCGTGTTTCCATCGAATTTGACCCTGTTGGTTTTTCTGTGAAGGACCTTCTAACCAGGACCGAGATTCTCAGATGTAATAGTCCCGGAGCCCTCTAGCCTGTCAGCACCTCCTCCCCCAGCCGCCCACACGCCTTCCTCGTCGTCGACCCTGCTATGTGGCATCGGTGCCTTGGACACCCTGGACGGTCGGTCATGGAGTCATTAGCTCACTCCTGCATTATTCCTAGGGATAAAAATAAATCTAGTTTGTGTCATGCTTGTCAATTAGGTCGCCATGTTCGTCTACCTTTTTCTTCTACCAATCGTGTAACACATTCTCCGTTTCAACTTATACATTGTGATTTGTGGACATCTCCTATTGAGAGTATTTCTGGCTTTAAGTATTATCTCGTTTGTCTTGATGATTTCACTCAATACGCTTGGGTTTATCCTTTGCGTGCCAAGTCAGAAGCCTTCTCACACTTGTCGTCCCTCCATGCCTTAGCCCAAACTCAGTTTCATGCACCCTTGAAAGCCATCCAGTGTGACAATGGTCGTGAGTTCGATAATTCCTCCCTACAATCGTTTGCCCAACGCCATGGGATAGCACTCCGCTTCTCATGTCCCTATACTTCACAACAAAACGGTAAAGCCGAGAGAATTATTCGCACCCTTAACAACATCACTCGCACCCTTCTAATTCAAGCTAGCATTCCACCTCGCTTCTGGGCCAAGGCTCTCCATACAGCCGTGTTGTTGCACAATCGGCTGCCTTCCAAGGCCATCACGGATTGCGTGCCTTTTCGAGCCCTTCATGGTGTTGACCCTGCATATGCCGGTCTTAGGTCTTCGGATGCTTATGCTACCCCAACACCACCGCTGTTGCCCCGCATAAACTTGCGCCTCGCTCCGTGTCGTGTGTTCCTTGGGTATCCATCTCAACATCATGGCTATCGTTGCCTTGATCGTTCCACCCAAAAGATCATCATCTCTCGCCATGTCGTGTTTGACGAGGCTATCTTTCCCTTTGCCCCTAACGCATCGCCACCATCCTCTACTCCTACTTTGCAAAGTTATGACTTTCTGCAGGTTGAGCGGCCGATGTTACCGATGCCATTCACCGCGCGATCGGAGACTTCTGCCATGGCTCGCGGACCACTCGGCAACTGCCGTGGCGTTGCGGCTGCGCGGGCACTTCTCCTGCCACGACAAGATCTCCCACCCCACGCACGCCGCCTCGGGCCACCTCGCCTGGCCCGTCCTCGGCCGGATCGTCGCCGTCAGGATCGCCCTCGTTCGCTCCCTCACTCATCGCGTCTACGAATGATGGTGCCCCGGAGCCTTCTACGAGCTTACCATCCACGGCTTCTACCTCGCCTCCCGCCACGGATGCTCCTCGGGCTCGTCATCCTCGAGCACCACCGCCGCCACCATGTCACACCATGCTCACGTGTTGCAAGCACGGCATTGTGCAGCCCAAGGCGATTTTTGATCTTCATGTTGAAGGATTGTATCCAATACCAAAGACTTATCGTGGTGCTCTCAAAGACCCCAACTGACATGCTGCAATGGTTGAAGAGTACAGTGCGCTCCTCTCCAACAACACTTGGGACTTGGTTGATCCTCCTCGCCGTGCCAACATTGTCACCGGCAAGTGGATCTTTCGTCACAAGATGAAGTCTGATGGTTCGTTGGAACGATACAAAGCTCGTTGGGTCCTCCAGGGTTTTACTCAGCGCGAAGGTATTGATTTTGATGAGACTTTTAGCCATGTGGTCAAGCTAGCCACCATGCGCACGGTGTTATCACTTGCACTCTCTAGTAACTGGTCGATTCATCATCTTGATGTCAAGAATGCCTTCCTCAATGGCACACTCATCGAGACCATGTATGCTCGACAGCCTTCCGGGTTTACTGTTCCCAGATTTCCTAACAAGGTGTGTCGCCTCAATAAACCTCTCTACGGTTGGGGATCCGCAGCGGAAAACAAAAAAAATCCTACGATGAAACCCCAAAACTGCCTAGGATCTATCTATGTAGTAATGCGGTAACGGCCAATACATAGAGAATACATACCCTTATAGACTGTACGCGGTTAACGTTTCGCGGGAACGTGGTTGAAGTAGTCGTACTCGTAGCTGACCTCAAGGTCACGAAGCTCCGCGCAGGTCACCCCTTGCTCCTTCTTCATCTTCATCGTGCAACAGCTTCGGCTCACGATATTTAAGTGCCCCAAGTGTTGTGCCTCGTGTCTTCGTACACATCCGGTGCACGATGAGACCTCCGGCTCCCTAATCCCGTCGGGAGTGCGGAAGTTGATATCTGGCTAGGAATCTCTGTAGCGCAACGGCGTACTGCAAGTGTGCCTTGTTCGCACAACCCAGACTTGGGACCATGGTCACAAGATATAGAGAGAGGGAGGAAGAAAGTCAACCAAAGGACTTCTCAAGTTGTGTGTCTTTTAGTCCTCCCATGTTCACCCCTTTATATAGGCAGAGGGGGTGTGCCCTCCCCATTAGGTTAGCCATGTGGGTCTAATAGGCAAAGAAAATACAGATATTTTCATCCTGGCCGATTGGGCCGAATCAACTCAGCCCAATAAACAAAACAGAAAATAGACAATAAAAGAAAAAGGGGCAGACAGGGAAGAGGCTGGCCGGTGGGCTTGGCGGCCACCACGCGCCCTTTGTCTCCTCACAGGCGGGCGGCTGCAAGCCAGCCCGGTGGCGTGCCCTCACGGCCACCACGCGATGTGTGGCGGCGAGGCAAAGCTGAGTGGTCGGCCATGCTCATGGCCCATCTCGCCAGCGCGCGGCCAAAGCCTGAGGGCCGGGTTGCTTGACAGCGGTCGGTGACCACAGCTCCCAGGCTAGGGGCGTGGCTAGAATTGATGGCCCGCAAATGCATTTTTTCTTTTATTTTCTTTTTCCTTTTTCATTTTCTATAGTTTTATTTCTAGGCTATTTCCCTCCGGGGATTTGGCCTAATATAAAAGTTGCCTTTAAATATTATTTAGAATATATTAATTCACAATTAACATATAATAAATATATATTTAAATTCCCATTTATCCGAAAACACTTTTTCGGACTTTTTTTTTTCTTTCTCCGAACAACTTCGGATCTCTCTGCGGAACATTTCCGGCTTTCTCTTTCTCTCTACTGTGATTTCGTCTTATGAATGATCGCTCTCATCATACTCTTAAGTGTATCCTCTCACGGCTCGGGAATGCTCTAGACATGATATGTATCAATGATTAACAGAGGGACCAGGGATATTCATGTGACCCCTATGCATTCCTGATGACAATATCGTTTGAACCGCTAAATGTAGCATCCTCTTCCTTTTGTTTCTCGATACGACTTGTCCGAGATCTGATCATTGGTATCCCATACCTTGTTCAATCTCGTTCACAACAAGCTTTGTTTTCTTGTTACCGTGATATTACATCCCCGTGACCGAGTCACATATTGCAACATTTATGGATGTAATCTCACCAAGCCGGCCGTATGTATCTTTACCCGTCATGTGGGTGAACAAATCCCGGTCTTGTAGTCACATGTCATCAACTGTTCCTTTGGAATACCCAACATACACCTTTATGGCCACCGTATTACCAGATGACGGTTGATGTAGTCAAAGCAGCCTCGGGAAACAGTGAGTAATATGAGCTCACGGTCTAAGGAGAAGGAGTCTAGGTATAGTTGTTGCAACAATGAAATATATGACTTGATCGTGTTGCAATCCTTCGTGGAATGTCCAATCACGTCATTCTCCAACGAACTAGTATGAATAGAGGCTACTAGGGACTTGGTTGTTTCATACCACACATGTACCAATGTTTCTACTTGGCACAGTTATAGCATAATATGAAACTATTATAAACTAATTGAGATATGACAATAAAAACCTATTTATTATTTGCCTCTATGGCATATCTCCTTCAGTCTCCCACTTGCACTAGAGTACAAATAAACTAGCTCGCATTTTACTCATATAAACCATATGCCATATGCGTTTATAGATCATGCATGCTCATGGGAAACGTCATGTCCATGTTCTGTTTTACCAGATCATTATGTCTTTTGCAAATCGTTAATGTCTTCCTAATTTTGACATTCACACCATTATCGTATAATGGGTCAAAGTATTTGTTTGGCGACAAAGTGAGACTTTGTTTCTAGTGTTTATGATGATGGTCGTTTTCACCGTTGTCATCTAAACTTCGAAACACACTTTGTTATCCTTTGTGTATATACTATAGTCATGGCAGCAGAACGAGGCTGGATTCCAGGAGCTTACAGTGACTTTAGATCAACCTCGAGGGCTTTCTCATGGCAACTAGGCCCTAGGACACATCATTTTACGTTAAAAGCGAACTAGCCCCGCCACAACATTATACATCACATGAGATGCATCCTTTATACTTCTATATCTATGTAGATCCTAGTGCATGAAGTGCAACTATGCCACTTACATTGCTTCTTGCTATTTAAGTACAAACTTAATTCTGTTTCAGTGATCAACTCAGGAATCACTTAAAGACATGTTCTTACAGTTAAGACTTTGTCCTACCAACCAGATCCTCGAGTCACATTACGTCGAGTATACAACATGGTTTTATGGAAGAACCTATGACTGAGGCATAGAAGATGCAACGCATCTCTTTCTTTCAACCACAATTGCAATACTCAATGCTTCATTTAGTAAGAACTACTTTCTCACCTTGTTCCATTCTGAGCTTCTTCAGAATCTTGTCTTAGGACATTCTGAACTTCCTTCAGAATCAAGTCTAGGAAGCATTCGACATTCAGTGTTTATTAAACTCGCCAATTTATCTCGATAGATCTTATTGTTTAATAACTTCAACCTCATCCTTATTTATCTAACTTAAATATTATTAACACCAATCACATCATCCACATATGTCGTCCACATATCCCATAATGATTTCACGCTCCCACTCAAATATGACATTCATGTTTGAGATCCAGGGATTTCACTTAGCTCCCACTCAAAATATGTTAGCTACATATTATGAATTAGCCAAGTTGATTTGCTCCCACTCAAATCTAGGTCCTCTCGATAATCTTGGACATTCCAAAATTCCTTGATCACTATCAAATCGAGAATTCCACTAACGAGATTTCAATGACCATTCATTCTCGTACTTAGGTCCATCATGCTTCTTTGTAATTCAATATCCCATTTAGTCATGTCGATCAAATCAAAGAGACTTGTTAATTCAGTTAATTCAATATCCCATTTAGTTATGAACTCATTTGAACAATTCAAATCATTTCAAACTTCATGTTTCATTAAGTAAATACACTTATTCACTTAAGTCCACAATAAATTATTTCCACTACTTGTTGAAAATATGATACATCATTATGTATAAGTTTCAACATTTCTTCGCATATCACCGTTTTACCAGAATGTGGAGTTTTAGTCATTCTTCCCAGGAGGCATGGTTTTGCAAAGTCTCTAGATTAAGCATCTAGACCCCGATCTTTCATAGAACCTGCAATAACCAAAATGACTTAAACTATAGTGTCTTTTCATTATTAAGCTTTGGATATCTTTTAGCATTCTAATCCTTTAATAAATGTTTAAACTATTATCATTAACATAGTGATGAGAATAACTTGTCTGTAATCGTAATGTGACCATAAGGTATTGTTCATAAGAATAGTACAAACTGGTTTGTAACTTGTTCATATGAATAATCGTCTTGCCAAAAGCAAGACGCACAAACAGGGATTACAAATTTATATTCAATTCCACTAATGCAAATGACAAACTTTGAGAGAAGAGGTGATGTCGGCCATCAACTATTTTGCTTGCCATCATCAAGTCACATTGCCTCAAAACCAGCAATTCTCAAGCAGATCATCATGTTTTCACAAAACGGGACAAGCATCAAATACTTTGCAATCTGCAACGAGTTTTGCAAGAACCACATTTAATTTGTATATCTTACATATACCTTTTCCATCCATGACCTCCATTTGCAATCAAGCCCTTCTAAGAGTTCTTAACTCTAATGCAAGATCGCTAAGTGTTTTTCCAAACATTCTGGAGTCATCAAATTATCTCCTAATGGTTATTGTATCAAGAAGAGAAGATCACCTTTTACGAGGATATCCCTCAGGCGTGGGTATTAATCTATGAAGTTGGACCCTTTTGCTAAGTTCCATATTAAGCAATATATTCCCATGGTCGCAAAGGACCTCAATGGGATAGGCCAAGATCTACTAAGATATTTGCAAATAGACATCTAGACTAAGTTTATAATAAGAGATCAATTTATAATTGGTCTCCACTAAAATTGTCATCCCCTAGACGATTTTAGTGATCGCATGATCCCTATCCTCTGCACCTCCCCCGATCATCACGGCCATCAGTGCATTATCAAAGGTAGACATTCACTAATACCAATCACATCATCCATGTGACTCATGCTCGATCTTTCGATCTCTTATGTTCCGAGGCCATGTTTGTACATGCTAGGCTCGCCAAATCTAACTTGTGTGTATTCTCTATGCAACATGGCTTGCACCCACTGTATGCGAACATAGATATGTCTGACCCCCGATCATCATGGCCGGCCTCATAACGAAGAACTTTCTTGGTGGTGCACACACAAGGGGAATAGGGAACATTGGAATTAAATAGGGATTATCTTATTTTCTACCGTTGAGTATCTAAATACTAGCACGCAATAAGATGTAAAAACAGGTATCAACATCATATGTATAATGTGATATGATATGGTGCTTCTTGCGTCTTGATCTCCATCGAGCGCTCTGGCATGATCTCCATCTTGCCCTTGGTTTGATGCCAAGTCCACGACGCCTCCACCAGGTCGTTCATTGGAACGATGACTATTACTATACTACTTAGTAACAGAAAAGTAAACTACTTTACCTTGGCAACGACCAATGCCATCTCATAATCACATGTGCCCCTGCAAAATAAAGTTAGACGCCTATACTTTATCTATTGCAAGTTTTACGTGGTTGTTACGGCTTTCGCAATAGAACCGTTTCTAAACTACGAACTTTCCAACCACAACATGGATCCAACGGTTGTCTATACTACACCCCTTTCGGGGCCCTCCGTTGTAAATGTTATATCAACTATCGAATGAGAGACAGACACCCGCTAGCCACTTATATGGTACAAGCCGTATGTTGGGCGTGGAACCAGTCTCGCATACGAATACGCATAAGGTCAGTCCGGGCCGCTTCATCAAACAATACTGCGATATAAACAAGTACACGTTAGAGGGTAACAACTAAGGGATTAATGCCCGCACAATACTTGTGCGTACTGGCTGTACAACACTCGTACACATAGATCGGCTCTGATATCACTGTTGGGGATCCGCAGTGGAAAACAAAAAAATTCCTACGATGAAATCCCAAAACTGCCTAGGATCTATCTATGTAGTAATGCGGTAACGGCCAATGAGTAGAGAATACATACCCTTGTAGACCGAACGCGGTTAACGTTCCGCGGGGAACGTGGTTGAAGTAGTCGTACTCGTAGCCGACCTCAAGGTTGCAAAGCTCCTCGTAGGTCACCCCTTGCTCCTTCTTCATCTTCATCGTGCAACAGCTTCGGCTCACGATATTTAAGCACCTGATACATTGCAAATGTATCTATAATTTTTGATGTTACATGCTTGCTTTTATCTACTTTCTTATGTTTTGTCCACACTTTGGAGTACTTTTCATATGATTTCTTGGACTAACCTATTAACAAGAGCCACAGTGCCAGCTGCCTGTTTTCTGCTGTTTTTGGTTCCAGGAAAGAAAGAAAATGAATATTCTCGGAATTGGACGGGACAAAAGCCAAAAACCCTATTTCACCAGAAGACTCCTGGAGCCAGAATATGAGACGGAGTGGCGCTGGGGCCCAGCCACACCACCTGGCCGTGCGGGCTGGGCCTAGCCGCGCCAGGGGGTGGTCTGGCCGCCCTAGACTCCCCCTCGGTCTCCCTCTTCGCCTATAAGTTGCCTTCTGACCTAAAAACTCGAAGTCGGCGTTTTCGAAGGAGTTCTGCTCCGCCACCACCAGATTCCACGAAATAGCACCAGAAACTCCATTCTGGCACCCTGCCGGGACGGGGAATTGGAGGACATCATCGCCATCATCATCACCATCGCTTCTCCATCGACCATCCATGTTTCCCCCATCTATGAGTGAGTAATCCCTCATTGTAGGCTATGGGGATGGTAGGGATTGGATGAGATTGTTCATGTAATGGCATCAGATTATTAGGGCATGGTGCCTAGTATCTTTTATTAGTGCTTTATGACTTTGTTGCGACTTGTTATGCTTAATTCTTGTCACTAGGGCCCGAGTGCCATGATTTCAGATCTGAACATGTTATTGATTCATTATGATAGTATTGTTTATGGTCTTATCTACAAGTTGTATACACACGTTGTTGTCGGAACCAATGGCCCGGCGATGTAAATCGGGATAACCGGAGGGAATGGCTTTGATGTGAGGATCACATGTGTTCACGGAGTGTTAATGCTTTGCTCCGGTGCTCTATTAAAAGGAGCACCTTAATTTCCAGTAGTTTCCTTGAGGCCCCACTGCAAACGGGCTGGCAGGACAAAAGATGTTGTGCAAGTTCTCATTGCGAGCATGTATGACTATATATGGAACACGTGCCTAGGATTATCTAGTACTTGGATGCTTTATCTTATTTATCTGCAATTGCCCTATGTTCTGATTGCTATGTGAATTGTCTTGTCCATGCAACGCCCGTCCATCCATCCCTATGCCTACCGCACTCGAATCCCACTGTTTACTGCTATTGTTACTACTGCTGCTACTTTACTATTCCTACTACAAAACTGTTGCTACTGATAAACCTGTGAGCAAGATTGTTTCAGTGTGACTGAATTGACAACTCAGTTGTTAAGGCTTATAAATATTCTTTGGCTCCCCTTGTGTCGAATCAATAAATTGGGTTTCACTTCCCTCGAAAATACTGCGATACACCCCCTATACTTGTGGGTCATCAAGACTATTTTCTAGCGCCGTTGCCGGGAGCATAGCTTTATTTATCAAGTTCACTTGGATTCTATATTGTTCGCTGTTATCCATCCATCATGGGTAAGTCTCGTGATGGCAAGGTTCCTATTTTACCATCCACTACAAGAAGAGGGATTACGAACACCTCATTGCTTCTTGATTCACCATACATTATAAGTAAGCTTGTTACACCACCACATACACATGCTACACAATCGCTACTCTTGTTGAATCTGAAACTTGATGCTTATGATGTCGCTTCTCATGTGCTTGATAAGAGTGGTTCATTAGGTCCTTTCCTAGATGCTACGATTGCTAGAACTATAGCTGGAAATACGAAACTCCTAATGAAGACACTACCACACTGTTAGTTCACGAGTCTAGTGAAAGTTATGATATTGAAGATGGTTATGTTGAGATGACCGATGAATTTATTAAAGAATGTAAAACACCCATGATAGGAGCGCTAAGAGTCTCCTTGAGAGGCGTACTATTAGACCCAAATTGTCTCCTATTGCTAAGTTTGCTGCTTCTCCCATAAACATTATAGATGAAGATTATGATTTCTCTCTCGATCTATCTTACATAGCTATTGTTGAGAAAGAACCTTTTTGTGGGACTAAGAATGAAAGTGCGATAGCACATATGAATGAACTTTCTACCATGAGTGGCTTGTTTTCTGATGATATTAAGATGCGTACTTACTTTGTTGCTAAGATTTTCCCCTTTTCACTGAAAGGAGAAGCTAGAACTTGGTTCAGTAATTTGCCTCCTGGATCTTTTGATAGCCCTGATTGTTTGATTAGTACTTTCCTGCAGAAATATTTTCCTACTAGTGCTAGACATGCTATTTTGTAGGAACTTTTTGATTTTAAACAGGGAGAAAAAGAGGTATTGCCCAAATCTTGGGCAAGGTTTTGTGCTTTGATTCATGCACAAGCTGGAAGTCCATTACCTAAGAATGAGCTTCTTGATATATTTTATAATGGACTAATCGAAGAATCTAGGACATACCTAGATAGTTGTGCTGATTGTATTTTTAGGAATAGGACTCCTAAGAAAGTTGAGGAATTAATGGCTAAAATAAGCAAGAACTATGAAGATTGGACTCCTCCTGAACAAGTTATACCTGAAGTAATTGTACCTGAACCTACTATACAAGTGCCTATTCCAACATCAAAGAAGAGGGGAGTTGTTGAATTAAATGATGAAGTGATGAAGGAAGCTAAGAAATGTCTTAAGGAGAAGGGAATTAAAGCTGCAGATGTCAAGAATTTACCTCCTATAGAAGAATTATGTAAGCCTATTCCCTACTCATCCACTATCGAGGTACACTCTCTCCAACACTTTGATGAAGGTGATATCCCTTACTCTAAACCTCCTGATCAATGCTTAGAAGAATTTGATATCTTTATTGTTAAGCAAGATAATTTTAATAAAAGGGTGCAAAATCATCTAATGGAAAACACTAGAGCTATTATTGAGTTGAAAGATATTGTGGAAAGAACCTCTAATGATGTTAAAATGATTGTTAAACACTTTCAAATGGTTCAAACTCAAATAGATCAACTCGTTAAAGTGCAAAAAGACTTGCTAGTTAATGCTGCTAAAGAAAAACATGCTTATGAAATTAGAACTAGAAGTGGTGTTGCTACCCAGGATCCTCTTTATCCTGAGGGGCATCCCAAAAGAATTGAGCAGGATTCTCAACAAGCTGAAAATAGTGGCTCTACTCGTAAGAAAAGGAAAAGGAAACATAAAACGGTTATAGAACCCTCTGAACCTGCTATAGATCCTAATAGTATATCTATCTCTGATGCTGAAACTGAAAGTGGTAATGAAGAAAATGAAGTTCCTAATGAAGAAAAAGTTGAAGAAGAACCTGAAAAGCACACTAAGAATACTAAATACACTAAAGAAGATTTTATTGCTAAGAAACATGGTAGTGAAAGAGAGCCTTGGGTCCAAAAACCTATGCCTTTCCCTGATAAGAAACACAAGTCAGAGGAAGATGAACACTATAATAAGTTTTGTGAGTGGATGAAACCTTTATTCCTGCAAATTCCTTTGACTGATGCTATTAAATTGCCTCCTTACTCAAAGTATATGAAGGATATTGTCTCGAATAAAAGGAAGATCCCTAATGAAGAAATCTCTACTTTGCTTGCTAATTATTCCTTTAATGGTAAGGTTCCAAAGAAACTTGGAGACTGATGTCTACGCACTTCTATTCTTGTAGATAGTTGTTGGGCCTCCAAGTGCAGAGGTTTGTAGAACAGCAGCAAGTTTTCCCTTAAGTGGATCACCCAAGGTTTATCGAACTCAGGGAGGAAGTGGTCAAAGGTATCCCCTCTCAAGCAACCCTGCAATCAAGATACAAGAAGGCTCTTGTGTCCCAAACACACCCAATACACTTGTCAGGTGTATAGGTGCACTAGTTCAACGAAGAGATAGTGAAATACAAGTGGTAACGGTGCTAGAAAATGACTTGATGGCATGGAAGAGACTAAAAGCAAACTGAAATAAAGATGGAAGCAAGCAAACATGTAACAGATCTAATTGCAAACGGTGTATCAATGCTTAGAAACAAGGCCTAGGGATCATACTTTCACTAGTGAACACTCTCATATAAATATCTTCTCTTTATGATACTACTCTTAACTACTCTCCGGTTGGACACTCTAATCCATGGTAGGGCTATAACAACACACCTCAAAGTAAGCCTTTCCCATCTAGAAAACCCCACACTATCACCTTGAGTACTAGATGAGTCCAACAAACACCACAATTTCATAAAGACATCCAACTCCAAACATAACTCATAACAAGTATTTATAATCTCTAGCCTAAGTGCCACCATGGTGTGCACACTATCAACTTCACACACATGGGGAGAGCAGAGATCTATTAAGCACTTGAGTAGCAAGGTAGATCTATAGATTACAAGCTCATGATCTTAATAAGATCATGCATAGAGAGAGAGATGAACACATAGCTATTGGTAGAACCCTTAGCCTCAAGAGAGAACTACTCCCTCCTCATCATGGGAATCAGCAATGGTGATGGAGATGGCGGTGGAGATCGATGGAGATGGCTCCGGGGGCACTTCCCCATCCTGGTAGGGTGCCGGAACAGAGACTTTCTGTCCCCCGAATCTCCCCTTCAGTGGCGGCGGTGCTGCGGAACTTTTCGTGGATTTCTGATTGACCATCTAGGGTTTTGGTATCGGGAGGCTCTTATAGGCGAAGGAGGCAAGGTCGGTGGCCGGCCAGGGGGGCCACACCATGCCACTGCGCGGCTGGCTGGCCAGCGCCAGGGGTGTGGCCACCTGTGGCCCCTCCGACTCTCCTTCGGCTCCATGAGTCTTAGGAAAATAGTAACTTTGGCTTTTGTCCGTCAATTCGAGAATATTTATTTTCGACTTCACGGAACCAAAAATAGGAAAACGGTAACTGCACTTGTGGCATCTTGTTAATAGGTTAGTCCAAGAAATCATATGAAAAGTACTCCAAAGTTGGAACAAAACACAAGAAAGTAGATAAAACCAAGCACGGAACATCAAAAATTATAGATACATTTGCAATGTATCAACATCCCCAAGCTTAAATCCTGCTCGTCCTCGAGTAGGTAAGTGATAAAAAGAAAGGATAATTTTTTAGGTGACATGCACCATCATAAACTTGATCAAAGTATTTGTAAAACATTGATAGCTAGGATCATAGTACTTCAATCATAACATGAAAGACAAAGTTCTAACAATAAGGCAAAGCAACTATGTTGCAACATGAAAAGACACAAACAAAAGATTCATGAGTAACAATGCTTTGCAAGACGTTTGTTTGTTTAACATAAAGAAAACATAGTGAGAATGGTATTAAGCTTGTCCCTCATAGAGTAGCAAAACATAAATGCATAGGACACCTTCAAAGTTCATAAGGGTGACTAGATACAAATAGTTTAAGAACAAGCAATATCAAAGTTATGCATCAATCAATAAGTCTTGGGACAATGCACATTAAACTAAGAATGGCCACTATGCTCTCAAAGTAGGTGCATAAAGATAGAAGGTGGAGACTCAATATATAAGTGGAAGAAAGGCCTTCATAGAAGGAAGTAGGGATTCAAGTCTCATAAAGAGCTTCCAAAAATTATGGTACTTATTAGCTTTCAGCTCTCATTGCCCCTATCATACGCATCTTGAAGTGATTAAGGTTAAAGTGAACAAACTATGGAGTATATGCTTGACGAAGTATAAGTTAGAAATCTCATGTCCCTTGTATACAAGGGCCGCTCCTCATGCTACTCAAGTTTAGTCACCGGTAAGTTCTTGTCATCGTAAGTATATGTATATCATAGAGAACCGCCAACGGGGTACCCCTTGCCCGATGATACGGAAGAATCCCCATATCAAAATGACAAGGCAAGCAGACAACGAGCATCTCAGCAATCTTCTTATTTACCATGGGAATATGGTGCTTTTTTCTCTCTTTCCTCTTTTCATAATCTCTTTTTTTATCTTTTCTCTTTTTTTCTCAATATAGGACTCTTTTTTTATAAGAAGAATGCTTCATAGACAGCTCATTATGGTTATGCTGCAGGTTTCCACCATGTCAGCATGGATTAGACCAGCGGCCCAGGTGTTTCTCTAACATATATACATAACTCCATGGACTTACAAGCTCCCCTTTCATTTCACACCGACGCCATCCATATATAAAAGAGCATGATATCAACTAGGTACAAGTACCAAGTGCAATGTTGAAAGTGTTCCCCATGAAAGCATGGTTTTGCTAATCCTTAACAAATAAGTGCAAGCATTTACAACATAGACGACACAATGGTTCAAGTTTATTAAGGGCAAGAAAAGTAAAGTGTGCCATCAAGTTCGTGAGAGCTTTAATCACTAGTTTTCTCATAACAAGTTTAATTCGGAAGGTAAACAAAAGCATGAATATACTTGGAATAGCATAAGCTAGTAGGTAGGTATGGTGGACTCTTTGGAATAACTTGGTTTAGGGAGTTGGATGCATGAGTGGAACTCATACTTGGTTGTGGAGGCTAGCAAAAGACTGGGAGTGACAAACTAAGAGAGCAATAATGGCCATAATCATGCAGAGCGACAAAACATCATTGATCAAAGCATAAAGTGATACTACAAGTTGAAAACTAAAGGATCATAAAGGCTTATGGTGACTTGAGATAGTCATAACATGGTGTGAGCAGGCGCCAAGTCAACCCAAATAAAGCATCAAAGGAGAATACCACTATACTATGCTTTAATATGCTAAAACAACGCATGATTCATCTAAGGCACATTAAACAATCTCAATTGTTTATAACAAGTCATGCTATAGAAAAGAATACTAAGCATAAAGCCAAAACAATATCAAGCATGGCATGACAGAGCATAGGCCACAGTCAAAAACGAGCTCTTTTTACCACATAAGCATGAACTTTCCTACTCTTTTCCAACCCAAACCAAACTATTTGCAAACCAATGTATGAAAGAGGGGGTTCAACCAATTTATTCAGAAAACTAAGCAAACAAAGCAAACGAAAAATCAAAACGAAAACGAAAAAGAAGACGCTCCAAGAACAACACAACTGTGCATGAAACAATAAAAATGAAGCGTTTGGAAGAAACCTGGGATTTTTATTGATGAAGAAGGAGATGCCTTGGGCATCCCCAAGCTTTGACGCTTGTACTTCTTGGATATTTCTTGGGGTGACACGCGTGGCATCCCCAAGCTTGAGCTTTAGTCCATTCTTCATCTCATTACTCATTCCTTCCATACACCTGAAATTTTTCCTTCATACAAAACTTCACACAATCTTTATTAGCAACATTAGTGCACTCAAGATAAATAAGTCTTAAGGTTCAGTTATAACACCAAATAAACTTCCATTAAAACACAAGCTACTGTAGCACTTCCCTCAGAAAGCTCAATTCCCCAAAAGAACTCAAAAAGGAACCAACAAGAAGAAATGCAGAAAATGGCAGAAATCTGTCAAAACAGACCAGCAGGTAAAGACGAATTTTTTCGAAGACCTTTTGTTGCTCAAATAAAAAAGTGTTTAACTAACTAAAGTTGGATAACAACCAGGGGCAGAATCACAAAAATTCATGCCTCAAAAATACGTACATATATTTTACACGAATTTTTATGGTGAAGCATAGAAATCTGTTTCGGGACAACAACTTTCCCAATCATTACTTCTCTCTCATTAGAGGTTACTCTTGGCACAAAAAGCAAATAAAAAGGATAAGGAGAGGTTATTACTGAAGCAATAACTTCCAAGACTCATCTAAAACTTTTGGGTTATCTCCCAATAAGTACTTTTCTTTAACGCCTTTAAGTTAGGCATGATAGTTTGAGAAGATGCTCATATAAGAAATATGAATTGAAGTAAAAGAGAGCATCAAGAAGCAAATCCAAAGCACATTTAAGTCTAACCCACTTCCTATGCATAGGAATCTTGTAAATAAACAAGTCATGAAAGCACAAAGCAACAAGCATAGAAAAGCAAAACAAGTGCAACTTCAAAACTTTCAACATAAAGAGGGGAAACTTAATATTGTTGAGACACATAAAACCATGTTTCCCTATCTCATAATAACTTTCAGTAGCATCATGAATAAAATTAGCAATATAACAATCACATGAAACATTCTTATCATGAGCCACATGCATAACATAATTAATGCTCCCCACATAAACATAGTCATTCTTATTAATTGTAGTGGGAGCAAATTCAACAAAATAGCTATCATTATTATTCTCATCACCATAATCATCAAATATAGGAGGCATATTGTAGTCATAATTAATTTTCTCCTCAATAGTAGGTGGACTGAAAATATCATATTCATCATTGCAATCATCATATATTGGAGGTTAGTATCATCATAAGCAATAGAATAGTTATCTTCCAAAGTGTGTTCATTTGTAAACATATCATCATTGGAAGGAACATGTATAGCACTAATAGTACAGCAATTATCATCATTTTCAGAATTGGTACCGAAGAGATTTTCAATATCAAAAGTAGTGTGCTTTTCCCAATCATGATCACTACTATAGGTAATAGGCATAGGAACATCATCGAGTCCAGACTCATCAAAAACTATAATAGGAGCAACATGCTTAGGGGGGAATACCGTTTCCTCTCTCCTTTTACTCCTCCTTTTCTTCTTTTTTTCTTCTTATCTTTAGGAGGGAGAGGCTTGAAAGGAAGCTTCTCCATATATCCTGGTTCATTGTTAGAGACAATAGAAGAAACTTTGGAGGATTCCTCCTTTTCATTAATAAGAACAAAACACATATTAGTCCTGTCATATTTTGGTAAAACCTCATCTTTTATAATATTTTGTATGTAAGTATTTGTGTGGCAATTATCAACACAATAAATATGATAACCATGCAGGACACTATTCATATCAAAAGCACCCATATCTGCCAAAGAGGTTTTTTCTTGATAACTCTTCACATCCCAAAAATAATGTAAGTTCATCATGCTGATTAGGAGTGATCATGTCATCACAATACAAACCTGCAGTACTCATTGGATTAGAAGGGCTATTATTATGGCCTGAGCATTGAAAATTGAAATGACCCACTTCAAAGCAAAGTTCACAAATAAAAGGATAGAGGGCACAAACTTTTTTACCAAGATCATTTAGAGCCCTATACCATGTTCTAGTTTTTTCATTCCTGTGGGTGATACAATATTCTTCTTCAATTTGATTATTCTCACAAGGTCTATGTATTCCACAAAAATTAACATGCTTATAAGAAGTAGTACTTTCAGAGGTTTGAGCATGTTTATTGCTATCATTAATAACAATTTCATTTTCCATGCAAGTGTCTTTATAAGGCTCATGATACATGTCCCATTTTTCTTTAGGAGCATTAATATGAGAAGCAAAGGTTCTATAACAATCTGAAGGAAATATGCCCTGAGAGGCAATAATAAAGTTGTTATTATGTATTCCTTGTATATGATAGATGTTTATTTTGCATGCTATAATTGTATTGATAGGAAACATCAATACATGTGTGTTTAATAAACAAAGGGTTCCTAGTTATGCCTCTCTTATAGACTAGCTTGTTGATTAACAAGATGATCAAGGTTTCCTGATCATGGACATTGGATGTTGTTAATAACAAGGTCACAACATTTGTGAAATGATGTGATGAACATTCATCCGAAGTATAGCATTACGATCAAGTTATTATGTTTATATTGCTATAACATCATACAAAGTAGTCTTAGTCCTTAGACCATGAGATCATGTTAATTGCTAACACCGGAAGAGTATCTTGATAACATCAAACGTCACACCGTAACAGGGTGACCAAAAAGGTGGGTTCAGTGTTATGAAGGTGTTATGTTGAGGCTCATGGATCAAGAGTGGAATTTGTCAATCCCGATGATGGATAGATATACTCTGGGCCCTCTTGGTGATATCACATTAAGATAGCTTGCAAGCAAGTGATGTGATCACTAGAATGTTATATCACGGGAACGAGAAAAGAGTGCATGTCGGTAACGAGATCAAACTAGGTATTTGGATACCGATGATCGAATCTCGGACATGTATTATATCATGAGACAAAGGGATTAAATTGCTGATGTTAAAGGTTCTCACGATCACAGAAGTCATCGTTGAATATGCAGGAGTCAGTATGGATCTCCAGGTCCCGCTTCTGATTATTGATCTGAGAGGAGTCTCAATCATGTCTGCATTATTCGCGAACCGTAGGGTGACACACTTAAGGGTTGCCGGACACCATTTAGGAGCACATATGTTCCAGACAAAAGGTTTGCAAAGCGCAGGAAATGTTTCGATAGAAACCGGAATTGTTTCAGGTGAAATTGCAGAAAGTGATTCTGCATGTGATATTGAAATGTTGCAAGGGGTTTTATGTGAATGTTTGTTAATTAAAGTAATTAACAAAATTTTGAATAAAATAAATAAAAGAGTTTTATTAATTGAGAGTTGCATTTAATTTGGTGGAAATTAAATACATGTGAGTGGGATTTTGGGTGGAGGCCATGTTTATGTGAGTGGAGGTTCACCACATGAATGAAGGAGGGGAGGAGTCCCCCCCTCATGCGCCGGCTATGGGAGGGGAGGGGTCTCCCTCCCTCCTATATAAAGCCCCCCTCTCCCCTCTCACAAACTACACCTCCTCGTGAAGGATTTCTCTCCCCCTCTAGATATTCCCCCATGGTCTCGGATTAGCGAGATACATGTTCCCGGTGGCCTTGCGTCTGGAAGGAGTTGCTGCTTCCGCTGATTCGCTGGAGCGAGGAGGTGGAGGTTGTCCGGTGGATTGAACGTGTGTGCGAGGACGGACGTGCTGCTGATTTGTGGCGCTCGGACTTCCACACGATCTTGAGATCGGCAAGCGTACGACTACATCAACCACGAGTTCCTACTCGTTAACAAAACTCGTTGTCTTCGAGGGTAAGTTCTCCATGGATGTATGTCCACCCGTTGCTCTGTATCTAGTAGATAGATCTTGGCGTATAGTTCTCATCGTAGGAATTTTTTTGTTTTCTATGCTGCGGACCCAACACAATCAACAAGAATTTGAGGATCAAGACCATATTTAGCACTAAGCTCTTGAAAATCAATAGTTTCAGCAAAATACTTAATGCAATCATACTCATAGTTTATACCTGGTTATTTACCTTTGTTGTTATCCCAATCTTCGGTATTGCTTTGAATTGTTTCAAGAAGATCCCACTTAGCTTTGACCTCCTTACTTGTGAAGGATCCCTCTAAACAAGTATCTAGATAGTCCTTGTAATGTCCTGAAAGCCTTGCATAGAAATTATTAATAACAATATTACTGGGGAGCTCATGAATGGGACATTTGAGCATTAGTGACTTCAATCTCCCCCATGCTTGGCAATACTTTCTCCATCATATGTATGAAAATTATAAATGTAATTCCTATCTTTATGAATTTCATGAGGAGGATAAAATTTAGAGTAAAAGAGAGATTCAAGTTCCTTCCACTCCAAATGATGAGGATCATCTAGTAGCTCATACCACTCCCTTGCTTTGCCCTTAAGTGAAATAGGGAATATCTTCCTCTTAACTTGGTTCATTGAAATACCTGCACACTTGAACAACTCGCATAATTCATGTATAAAGAGTAAATGATCACCAGGATGGACAATTCCATCTCCAAAATAGCAGTTATTCATAACACGTTCAACAATTTTTATAGGTATTTTAAAAGGGATGCTTTCAGTATGTGGATTTAACATATCACAAGTATCATTAGAATTACCACATATGGGAGATAAAGTATCATCAAAGCAAATTTCCTTCTTCAAAGCTGGGGAACTAAAAAGATCATTTTCATAAAAACTAACTTCCCCAAGCTTAGACGTTTCCATAGCATTAGTAACAAAGGTGTTCAAAAGCCATAGCATTTGGAAGCCTTTCAAACTTTTCAAAACCTATTCATATAAATCGAACAACCATTGTTTTTAGACTTAAACAAATAACCACTTTGCATCAAACACGATCCGGATAAAATGTTCATGCTCAGTGCAGGCACCAAATAACAATTATTCAGGTTTAAAACTAATCCCGACGGCATATGGAGAGGCAGCGTTCCGACGGTGATCACATCAACTCTTGATCCATTGCCGACCCACATCGTGACCTCATCCCTTGCTAGTTGTCGCTTGTTCCGCAACCCCTGAACCGAGTTACATATATTAGCAACCGATCTCGTATCAAATACCCAGGTTCTACTGCGAGTACTAGTCAATATCTGATTTACAACGAGTTGCTAATAACTTGGTTATCCTCGTTGTGGTTCATGTTTGTAGGTAAGACCGGTTCTATCTCCGAAAGCCCTAAGCCACGTAAAACTTGCAATTGATAAATTAGAGGCGTCTAGTTTAGATCGTTGCTGGGCTAGTGTCTTGATATGGTATTGTTGTAAGTAGATGTATGATAGATACTCTTACAACTCACTTAACGTGTAAGTTCCATAGACCTTGGCCTTACACACAAAGGAATGATAGAGATCATACCACGATGCAAATGATAGAGATCAAATGCATGAACCATATCACCTCACTTCACACATTAGATGTTAGCATCTTATATTGCTAGTTTGGCGCTTTTGGTAGCATTATAAGATGATCCCTCATTTAGATATCAAGATAAAATGTGTTCTTCCTTGAGTATGCACCGTTTGTGGATCGTGTTTTGAGGCATCACGTGATGATCGGGTGTTCTCGACTCACGCTTTCATACAACGGTGTAAGACAGTTTACACACGAATACTAAGGTTCTTACTTGACGAGCCTAGCATGTGGACATGGCCTCAAACACGGACGAAAGGTTAAGCATGAGTCATATAGTTGATATGATGCCCATATAGATGCTCGCCTTTGAAGCTACACGACTCACGTGATGATCGACTTGGTGTAGTGGATTTGGTTCATGTAATCACCAAAAGGACACGAGGGATGTCGTTTTTGAGTGGGAGTTCATTAGTAATTTGGATTAGTTGAACTCAATCTATCATAAACTTAGTCTAAATATATTTTACAAATTACATTTGTAGATGGCACCACCGCTTTTAATTTCAATGTGTTCATGGAGAAAGAGAAGCTTGCGAATGGTAGCAACTTCACCAACTGGGTTATGAATTTGAGGATTCTCCTCACTGCTACACAAAGCAATATGTGCTAGAGGCGCGCGCTAGGCCCTACCAGCTCTGATGCCTGACGAGGAAAAGAACGTCTATATAACTCGTCAGGAGGACCACAACTTAGTTCATTGCGGCATACTGTATGGGCTAGAGCCAGAACTTCGAAAACGTTTCGAAAATGGCAATGCCTTTGGTACCATGGGAGAATTGAAAATGATTTTCGATACCCATGCTGCCGTAGAGAGTTATAATGCTTCTGAAAAGTTCTTTGGCTGCATGATGGAAGAGAACAACTCCGTTAGTGAGCACGTACTCAAAATGTCCTGCACGCCGATAAGCTTGTGTCCTTGGGAATAACGATTCCCATTGACTTAGGCATACATCGTGTTCTCCAATCTCCGCCACCTAGCTACAAGAGCTTCGTGATGAACTATAATATGCAGGGCATGAAGAAGTCTCTTCTCGAGCTTCTGTCAATGCTTAAGACTGTAGAAGTGGAGATTAGGAAAGAACATCAAGTGTTGATGATCAATAGGACCACCGGTTTCAAGAAGGACAAGAAAGGAAAGCACAAGGGAAAGAAGGGTGGCAAGTCTGTTGCCACGCCTGAAAAGAAACCCCGGGCTGGCCCTAAGTCCGATAATCGAAAGTGCTACTATTGCAAGGATCGCCATTGAAGCGCATAGAATCGCCCCAAGTATTTCGGACAAGAAGTCCCAAGAAGGCAAACAAAGGTATATGTGATATACATGTTATTGATGTGTACTTGACTAGTGCTCGCAGTAGCACCTGGGTATTTGATACAGGATCGGTTGCTAATATATGTAACTCGGTTTAGGGGTTGCGGAACAAGCGACAACTAGCAAGGGATGAGGTCACGATGCGGGTCGGCAATGGATCAAGAGTTGATGTGATCGCCGTCGGAACGCTGCCTCTCCATATGCCGTCGGGGTTAGTTATAAACCTGAATAATTGTTATTTGGTGCCTGCACTGAGCATGAACATTGTATCCGGATCGTGTTTGATGCAAAGTGGTTATTCGTTTAAGTCTAAAAACAATGGTTGTTCGATCCTCATGCTACTCAACTTCAGTCACGAGCAAGCTCTTGTCATTGTAAATACATGCGTATCATTGAGAACCGCCAACGGGGTACCCCTTGCACATGACACAGGAGCTATCCCATAATCAAAATGACAAGGCAAGCAGACAGTGAGCATCTCAACGATCTTTTTATTTGCTATTTGCATAGGTTTTTATTGAGGATGCTTCATAGAGTGCTCATTATGGTTATGCTGCAAGTTTCCACCATGATTAGGCATGGCTTAGGCTAGCGGCCTAGGCGTTTCTCTAACACACATATAAACTCCATGATCTTACAAGTTCCACTTTTATTTCACACCGCCGGGATCCATAAGCAAAAGAACATGATATCAACTAGGTACAAAGTACCAAATGAAGTGTTGAAAGCGGTCCCCATGATACATGGTTTGGCTAACTTCAACTCATAAAGCGCAAGCATATACGCAACAAAGAAGGACCCAATGGTTCAAGTTTATTAAATGCAAGAAAGTAAAGTGTGCCATCAAGTTCGTGAGAGATTTAATCACTAAGTTTCACATAACAAGTTTAATTTGGGAGGTAGATAAAACAAGAATTTACTTGGAATAGCAATAATGTTAATAGGTAGGTATGGTGGACACAAATGGCAAAGGTTTTGGTTTAAAGGAGGTGGATGCACGAGAATACCCTCTCAGTACAGGTTTTTGGCTAGCAAGGCTGGGTAGCAAGTATAAGAGTTGAAGGAAACAAACAAACATACAAGTGATAAAGACAAACATGCAATATTCCTTGGAAGCACAAAAGATCTTAACTAGAGAATACTAAACTTATTAGCAAATCAAGAAAGAAAGATGATGAAATTATTTTTCTTTAAAGGTACCTTTATCTTTTTCATTCAACTCTCAAAACAAGTGTTGCTACTGACTGAGCCAGGTTTGCCAAAACCAACTAAATTAACTCAATGATCCCAGAGTGCTACCAATACTAACAACAAGATCAATCATATAACCACGAATTGAAAACTAATATAAGCTATGCAAAAGAGTGAATGATAGAACTTCTCATTAATATTCCATAATGGCAACTCACACCAATGGATACATATCTAACGAGAGAGGGGACACTTCCATAATGCAAACCATCCTACATAATAACTTCTCTATTCATGATATGACTCTACTAATAAGGTAAAAAGATAGAAGATAGTGATGTGATACCGCGGCACTCCCCCAAGCTTGGAACAAACCAAGGGGATGCCAAACCTGATGACGAGTTACTCCTTCGGTGGTGGTGGTAATATTTTCTTAGTTGACGTGAGGAAATCTTCCAGCATCTTGCGAAGCCTATTATTCTCCCATTGAAGCATGTCCACCTTCCTCCTCAAGTCTCGGTACTTATCGCAGAACTCCTTAGTGACTCGTAGGGCTTCCGTTGATGCAGGGCAAGAGACTAAAGGTACCAGCCCCTGCTTGGGGTCTTGGAGATCTTCCTCCATAGGCTCCTTCCCCTTATCCTTGACGAACACCATTGTGCTTCTAAACCTTCAAAGAGTATGTCCTGGCAGAAACAGATCGAAACAAAAACACGATGAAAATACGATATATGAACCTCAGGAGATCCCGGGGAATATATATTACGAAGTTTCATATCAAAAGGAAGGTACTGGGTGAAAACAGGTCAGAGGCGGAGTCTGGGGCGGACTCACCACCTGGTGGCGCGGCCAGGGGTGGGCCCGCGCCATAGGGTGGTGTGAGCCACCTTGGATCCGTTTCCGTCCCTTTTTCGCTTCGTAGCTTTCCTTATCGATTGAAAACTGCAAAAATATAGTTGGATTGTATTTTCGCGGAACTTTTCTTACCAGAATTGTTACCTATTTGAAAACAGACTCTACAGGTCTCTGAATTTGGTATCTAGTAGATTCTTCCAGAGTCATCTCTTGAATATCATCGATATCTTCATCTTCATACACTTACTACTTGAGTCATAAAACCCTTCTTTTCCTTATTACACCATTATCTCCACTACCTGGAAATTTCTTTCACACAAAACTTCACACAGTTCTCATTAGCAACATTAGTATATATGAAGTGATAAAACCTTTTGAGTCCAACTTCAACTAAAAACCATCAAAACAAAAGCTACTGAAGCAACTCCTTCCGAAAACCCAAAAAGAATTCAAAAAGGAAATCGAATAAAGAAGCAAATGCAAGAGTGGCAAAATCTGTCAAAACAGACCAGCAGGTAAAGATCATTTTTTTCGAAAATATTTTGTTGCTCAAATCAAAAAGTGCAAAACTAACGAAAGTTAAATAACAACCTGGGGCAGAAGCACAAAAAATTACAGTTCAATCCGATAGACAGAGGTCTCTCACAAAATTTTACGGTGAAGCACAAAAATCTGTTTCGGGACAGCAACTTCCCCAAATCTTACTTCTCTCTCATTAGAGGTTGATCTTGACACAAAAACCAAACAAAACGGAGAAGGAACGGTTATTACCGAAGTAATAACTTCCAAGACTCAAAGAAACAAAAACAAACTAAAAGCAAAAACAAATTGGGTTGTCTTCCATAAAGCTCTTTCTTTATAGCCATTAAGATGGGCATGATAATTGTGAAGATGCTCACTCAGGAATATGAATTGAGGTGAAAGAGAGCATTAAGAAGCAAAAAATACACACGTTTAAGTCTAAACCCACTTCCTATGCAAGGGAATTTTGTAAACAAACAAGTTTTTAAAACCAGAAGCAACTTGCATCAGAGGGCAAAAGAAGTGCAACATAAAAACTTTCAGCATAAAACGAGGAAACTTGATATTATTGAGATACATAAGAACACTTTTCCCTCTCTCATAGTAGCTTTCAGTATCATGCATAAACTTAACAATATAACTATCACAAGGACCATCATAGCAATGATCGCTTATTCTAACAGAAAACACAGGAATACTAGCTCTCATAACACTACTTTGTGAAACAATATTAGAGGTATCCTTACAAAGGATAGGGTGTCCCTCTTTTTCATATTTAGTAACAAAGTCTTTCACATTTGCTATTATAGGTTCATCAACCATTTGTTTATCAGGTTCAACAGCTTTATTCATACTTTCATTAACCATACTAGCTATCATAGAATGTTCCTTCATGTTAACTGGGAAAGGAATTTTCTCAATATAAGGTTTAGGTAAAACATGATTAGCAGTATAAACTTCAGTATTTCTTGCAGGAACACTCTTAGCAACATCTTTATAAGGTTCATGATACTTATTCCACTTCTTTTTAGGCACTTCAATGTAGGAAGCAAAAGCCTTAAAATAAGTAGCAATAGCTTGAGAGTCTAGACCATAAGCATTTTTAATATTTTGAAAGTCATCAGTTTCCCATAAAAGATTCAATGCATTCATAATCATAATTTATACCTGACTTTCTACCTTTGTCATTCTCCCAAGCTTCAGCATTGTCTTGAATACGGTCCAGAAGATCCCATTTAGCTTCTTCTTCCATGCGAGTGAATGATCCAAAGACAAGAAGCATCCAATAAATCTTTATCATGTAGAGGGAGCCTTGCATAAAAGTTATTGATAATAATATTGTTGGGGAGCTCATGAATGGGACATTTGAGCATTAGTAACTTCAATCTCCCCCAAGCTTGAGCTGTACTCTCTCCATCAAGAGGCCAAAAGTTGTATATTTGATTCCGATCTTTATGAATCTTACTAGGAGGATAAAACTTTGAATAAAAGAGATGCACTATTTCCTCTCATTCCAGAGCTTGACCATTCTTCAGCAGCTTATACCATTCCTCAGCTCTTCCTTTTAGTGATAATGAGAATAACTTCTTCTTAACTTGATCTGTAGTAATACCTGCACACTTGAACAACCCGCATAATTCGTGTATAAAGAGTAAATGATCACCGAGATGGACAGTTCCATCCCCAACATAGTAGTTATCCATAACACGATCAATAATTCTTGTAGGTATTTTGAAAACATCATTCTCAGCAGGTGGTGGTTTATCTACTACCTTAGCAGTGGTAGTAGCATTACCAAATAAGAAACTCAGCGAATTATCCATAACAAAAATAAAGCAACTAACAAAAGTAAACAATACTCACAGTAGAAGTTTCCTTTACCAGTTCCACTCTTCAATAGCACTTCACTCCCCGGCAACGGCGCTAGAAAATAGTCTTGATGACCCACAAGTATAGGGGGTGTATCGCAGTATTTTCGATAAGTAAGAGTGTCGAACCCAACGAGGAGCAAAAGGTGTTGGCTAGTGGTATGGATCAGGAATTCTCTGCAAATACTTAGCAAACGGATTTTTAGGGTTTTTTGATATAGCAAGTAAACAAAGTACGAGTAAATAAAAGACAGTAGGAATAAATGCAGCAAGTGGCCCAATACTTTATGCAGCAAATGACAAGCCGGTTGTATTACTTAAGATGACCAAACGTTCTCGAGGACACATGGGAAGACTGTCAAGTGCTTTCACTTCATATAGTTGATTAATCTTCTTTAGCTTGCTAAGTGTTGTGTGGGTGAACCTGTGCTAATGTACCGCCCCATCCAAGACTAATACATACTTGTGATTACACCCCTTGCAAACATCCGTAAGTATAAGAAAGTAATTAAGGTAGAAACCTAACCACGACTTTAAACTCTAAGACCCTTACGTCCCTTGTGCAATGGTTTCCTAACGGGGGTTCAAGTTTCTGTCACTCCGACAACCCCTACGATTAGTAGCCAAATACACAATGCATTCCCCTAGGCCCATATAGGTGAAGTGTCATGTAGTAGACGTTCACATGACACCACTAGAAGAAGTACACCACAACTTAAATAACAATCTATTGAATCTTTCTCAACGCAACTCCACTACTAACAACAAGACTTCTCCCATGTCCTCAAAAACAAAACAAACTATTAAAACTTCTGAATGCTACACACACTGCTACATTATGCTACACACATACACATACACATGCACATGCTACACACACTGCTACTACTGCTGAATCTAAAACTTCTGATGCTTATTATGCTGCTTGTACTGTGCTTGATAAGAGTGATTCATTAGGTCCTTTCCTATATGCTACGATTGCTAGAACTATAGCTGGAAATACCGAAACTCCTAATGAAGACACTACCACACCTGTTAGTTCACCTGAGTCTAGTGAAAGTTATGATATTGAAGATGGTTATGTTGAGATGACCGATGAATTTATTAAAGAATGTAAAAACACCCATGATAGGAGCGCTGCTAAGAGTCTCCTTGAGAGGCGTACTATTAGACCCAAATTGTCTCCTATTGCTAAGTTTGCTGCTTCTCCCATAAACATTATAGATGAAGATTATGATTTCTCTCTCGATCTATCTTACATAGCTATTGTTGAGAAAGAACCTTTTTGTGGGACTAAGAATGAAAGTGCGATAGCACATATGAATGAACTTTCGACCATGAGTGGCTTGTTTTCTGATGATATTAAGATGCGTACTTACTTTGTTGCTAAGATTTTCCCCTTTTCACTGAAAGGAGAAGTTAGAACTTGGTTCAGTAATTTGCCTCCTGGATCTTTTGATAGCCCTGATTGTTTGATTAGTACTTTCCTGCAGAAATATTTTCCTTGCTCCTTCTTCATCTTCATCGTGCAACAACTCCGGCTCACGATATTTAAGCGCCCCAAGTGTTGCGCCTCGTGTCTTCGTACACATCCGGTGCACGATGAGACCTCTGGCTCCCCGATCCCGCCGGGAGTGCGGAAGTTGATATCCGACTAGGAATCTCGCATAGAACGTCTGCATAAGTGTGCCTTGTTCATGACCCAGGACTTGGGACCATGGTCACAAGGTATAGAGAGAGCGAGGGAGAAAGTCAACCAAAGGACTTCTCAAGTTGTGTGTCTTTTAGTCCTCCCATGGTCACCCCTTTATATAGGCGGAGGGGGTGTGCCCTCCCCATTAGGTTAGCCATGTGAGACTAATAGGCAAAGGAAAAATACAGATATTTCGTCCTGGCCGATTGGGCCGAATCAACTCAGCCCAATAGACAAAACAGAAAATAGACAATAAAAGAAAAAGAGGCAGCCAGGGAAGAGGCTGGCCGGGTGGGCCTTGAAGCGGCCCACCACGCGCCCGCCTGTCTCCCGCGTGGCGGCGGCCTGACAAGCCAGCCCGGGTGGGCCGGTGCCTCCATGACCCAAGATGCGCTTTGTCTGGCTTTGGCGAGGAGCAGAGTGGACCGGGCTCAGCCTCACCCTGACTCGGCCAGTTCGCCAGCACTCGAGGCTGGGTGGGCAAGACTGCTTGACCCCGTCGACTGGCTCCCCATGCGCGCGTGGGCGGGGTCGAGTCTGTGAGCCAATGGCTTTTCTTTTTCTTTTTCTTTTTTCCTTTTTCATTTTCTGTAGTTTTATTTCTAGGCTATTTTCCTCTGGGGATTTGGCCTAATATAAAAGTTGCCTTTAAATATTATTTAGAATATATTAATTCACAATTAACATATAATAAATATATATTTAAATTCCCATTTATCTGAAAACACTTTTTCAGACTTTTTCCTTTATTCTTTCTCCGAACAACTTCGGATCTCTCCGCGGAACATTTCCGGCTTTCTCTTTCTCTCTACTGTGATTCCGTCTTACGAATGATTGCTCTCATCGTGCCCTTAAGTGTATCTTCTCACGGCTCGGGAATGCTCTAGACATGATCTGTATCAATGATCAACAGAGGGACCAGGGATATCCATGTGACCCCTATACATTCCTGATGACAATGTCGTTTGAACCGCTAAATGTAGCATCCTCTTTCTTTTGTTTCTCGATACGACTTGTCCAAGATCCGATCATTGGTATCTCATACCTTGTTCAATCTTGTTCACAACAAGCTCTGTTTTCTTGTTACCGTGATATTACATCCCCGTGACCGAGTCACATGTTGCAACATTTATAGATGTAATCTCACCAAGTCGGTTGTATGTATCTTTACCCGTCATGTGGGTGAACAAATCCCGGTCTTGCAGTCACATGCATTAACTATTCCTTTGGAATACCCAACATACACCTTTATGGCCACCGTATTACCAGATAATGGTTGATGTAGTCAAAGCAGCCTCGGGAAACAGTGAGTAATATGAGCTCACGGTCTAAGGAGAAGGAGTCTAGGTATAGCTGTTGCAACAATGAACTATATGACTTGATCGTGTTGCAATCCTTAGAGGAATGTCCAATCACATCATTCTCCAATGATATGATCTCGTTGTCAGTCGGCATAAATGCCCATGATCTTGAAACCCAGATCATCTTCGTGACTAACAAACTAGTATGAATAGAGGCTACTAGGGACTTGGTTGTTTCATACCACACCTGTACCAATGTTTCTACTTGGCACAGTTATAGCACAATATGAAACTACTATAAACTAATTGAGATATGACAATAAAAACCTATTTATTATTTGCCTCTAGGGCATATCTCCTTCAGCAGGCGCCTCGAGCATGGTTTCGGCGGTTTGCTTCGTTCATTGCTACTGTTGGTTTTGTTGGCTCCAGGTCCGATAGCTCCCTATTTGTCTACCGGCGTGGCACTGACATGGCCTATCTCCTGCTCTATGTGGATGACATTATTTTGACAGTGTCTTCTCCAACTTTGTTGCACAGTTTAATTGCTTTTCTTCGTAAAGAGTTCAGCATGACAGATATGGGTGAGCTTCACTATTTTCTAGGCATCTCAGTCAGACGCACTAAGGACAGTTTGTTCCTCTCACAGGAGAAGTATGCATTGAAGCTTCTTGACAAAGCTGGTATGTTATAGTGTAAATCTATCTCCACTCCAGTTGATACAGCTTCTAAGCTTGCAACTCAGTCTAGTGATCCCGTGGCTGATCCTACAGAATATCGCAGTATTGCAGGAGGTCTCCAATACCTCACTTTCACTCGGCCAGATATCTCCTATGCAGTACAGCAGATATGTCTTCATATGCATGATCCACGGGCTAATCACTTGCTTCTTGTGAAGCGTGTTCTACGCTACATCCGCGACACCACCGACTATGGTCTCACTTTGTATCGACGCACATTGAACAAATTGCTAGCCTACTATGACGCTGACTGGGCAGGTTGTCCAGACACTCGACGGTCTACTTCAGGCTATTGTGTGTTCCTCAGCGCGAATTTGGTGTCTTGGTTGGCTAAGCGGCAGCACACTGTTTCCCAATCGAGTGCGGAGGCTGAGTATCGGACGGTAGCAAATGTGGTGGCTGAATCTTGTTGGCTTCGACAACTACTTTTGGAGCTTCATCGACCGGTGCATGATGTTTTAGTGGTCTTCTGTGACAATGTGAGCTCTGTTTACATGACACAGAATCCAGTGCATTACCAGCGTACCAAGTATGTGGAGATTGATCTACACTTCATGAGAGATCGCGTGACCACTAGCGAGGTTAAGGTGCTACACGTTCCTAGTTCATCACAGTCCGCGGACATCTTCACCAAAGGATTACCATCGCCTCTCTTCTTGGACTTTCGGGATAGTCTCAACATTCGTCGGCTGCCCAGTTTTGACTGAGGGAGGGTGTTAGAATACATACCCTACACGTGTTTGTATAGATGTAGGATACGTATGCGTGTGTATTCCTTGTATATATGTCCGTGTTGTATGCAATCGGAACTCCTTGTAATCCTTTTATATAATGAGCAATACAAGGTCACCTAAAGTGTGGTTTCTCTTATCTTACAGTTCTAAGTTTCACTGTTTGGGGACTTTGCTGGCTGGCTAATTGTATTCCTTGTGCATGTCCAGGACAAGTGAGTCAGCTTGTACATGTCACGTAGAGAGTGGAGACCGAGTAGTAGCCTCACACGTAGCTAGTTTCTTAGCAGCGAAGGTTGTGCTGACAGCTTAGATATTTTAGCTGGTTTGGTCGGTCCTCTTGTTCTATAAACTAGATGATATTCCGTACGTTGCTGCGGGAATTCTTAGCGATGCAAATTAGAAAAACTTGTGCTGCGAGGAATATATATATTTGGAGTTCTGGACTACTCTAGTAATATTTTACCTTTGTCTGGTTAGCAGAATTCACATGAGTGATATAATGTATCACCAGAAAAATGGCCCTCAAAATCTTGTTAGAATACCATGGTTGGAAGGAAACCAACTAAGCGGCAATATAATTTAATCAGCTACACTTAACTATATAGCAATCAATAGAAGAGGAGTGCACAACTTATTGTTTACAAAATAACAAAATAAGGAATAAATTAGAACGGAAAGTTGTGTTACACAATGTAGTGTTTACATAAGGGTCATAGACATACATAAACATGAAAATGCCGATATCTGAGCACTAACTATACCCAGTATCATGCTGCGTGGCAGAAGAACATAACAACATCCTCTTGAGAGGGGAAATGCCTCGGCTTGTATGAACGATGATGGATAGACTGACATGCCTCTGCTCTGGCTGGTCCTTCCGCTAAACTTAGTTATAATCTGGAGCTGATAATGTACCAGCGTGCGTGGCTCATAGATGGAACAGATCGCTATGAGAAAAGATAAATAAAAGTAAGCTTGCCGCTAAGCACTTTATGGTGAATGTATAATGGAGAAAAAATAAATAAAAGTAAGCTTGCCGCTAAGCACTATCTATATGTGATATCTGCTGCTAATCGACACAAAGCGATCCCTCAAATTGATGGAGACCCAGATTCGTCTTTCGTATCATCAATTATGAGAATAAACACCACAAATCTGACAGAGATGACACGGGTACCTAGCATACAACAACAGTTGATTCGTATTATCATGGATTAAGAAAAGGCCGCTTAAGAAAACAAACAACCAAAATCCAGGAGGAGCGTGGCAGCAATGGCTTCTGATGGTGTTGGGGCCTGGGAGGACGGAAGGATGAGACCATTGGTACTAAATTTAAGGGATAGATGTAGAGAGTTTAAAGGGGAAATCTGCCCAAAATTGTCGCATTCCATCAATTTCCTGTGCATTTAGTTTTATCTCTGATCGTGCGGGAGGGGAAGCGTGCGCCTGGTGAAAGGAAGCGCGAAGCGTCGCACAACAGTCGGTGGTCGTAGAAATCGCCGGAGATGACCAATAGTGATGGGCTATCCATCACGATGGAAGAATGGTACATGTGGGCTGAAGCAAACGGGATAGGCTAAATGGTTGGTGTTGGTTTGCTAAAAAATGCTGGCACTTGGGCCTCTACTACATAACGCACAAACCACAGCAGAACAGAATGGCGATTTTTGAGAGAAAAGAAATAGAAAAAGGGATATAATTGCTGAGGTGGCAAGGGATGAGGTGGATAGCCTGCATGTTGAGAGAAATATGTTAGTGGGGGTGAACTTCTTAGTTATACTAGATGATACCCCGCGCGTTGCGGCGGGCATAAAAGAGCAACCATATGATACAAAATCAACATAAATAGTTCTGTGAACACAAAATTGACATGTACTGTTTAGAGGAGTTTTTTACAACAGAACAAAGTTAGCAGCTGTTAGAAAATATAATTAAATAGTTTCACAGAAAAATTGGAACTACAATACAATAAATAAAGCCACCGGGTAGCGTCCTGAAACCCACCATGGGCTCCAAATGATTAAAAGGATATAAACCAGATAGACCAAATGTTATACGTATCTATATTGGCTCAAACTGTAGGATAGATTGTAGATTATATTAAAGTTTAGTTATTTGAATGCATTTGAAAAACAACCCTTTTGTACCAAAGACGTCTCCATCATGAAAAAAGAAAGAATGGACATGTATACCGAAGTTATACCTGAAAGCATACCAAAGACAACAGTTTTTGGGGGACTAACTAAAGGCATTCGAGTTACATCATTGGTTGAATTCGGATATGATGAAGCCGTTTCCGCTCACCATGGACTTGTAAGTTTCTTTATAAATAGACCAAAAATATTAGGTGCAGAAATGATATTTTGCTAGGACACTATGTACGGTGAGTACCGTAGCGAAAACTGAGTCCTTGCAGCAGTTTGTCTGCATGTGGTAAAAGTCTATAACCCCCCGAGTGATGTGAATTCTGCAATATATAGAGATATGGTTCTCTGAGTATATAAAAACGTTCTAGCTGTCTCGTTCCTCACGACGTGTACATGAGCATGCTCATGATTGACAACTCTCATCCATGTAATGAGTAATCTAAAATACACCAAAATATGAATATACCGCTTTGATATATTGATACCCGGCCATCGCAAAGAAAAACACTTGTATGTGGTGACCTGTGAAGATATGGACGCTAGTATGGCCATTGATTTTTTTGTCCGAAATAGGGAATTAGACCCCGGGCTCTGCATCAATAGATGCACACAACCTTTTTTTTTAAGTTTTCAGTATTACAAAGTTCACAAATCATGGATCAGAGAGGATCAATACAAATATCAAACATCGAAAAAAAAGCCAAGTAATGCTATGAAACATTCATGTAGACTGACTTCAAATGAGTTCTTTTTTATTTACCTGTATGTAAGTGTCAATTTTCATGTACAATACAGTATTTTGTAGCTACAGTTGAAGTCTCACATACAATTGAAGAAATCAAACTTGGCCATACAAACATAGAAAGGCAAGAGTATTTGCCATACTCCAAATTGTAATACAACATTGGAGAAGAATGAGCTTTGGAGGATGACTTGCACTGAATGTGAGCCCATCTAAGGAACTCTCTTTTTTCACTATTCTTTTTGCCATACCCCAGTTGCTAGACAACATTGTAGAAGAATAAGCCCGGATGAGGGTCTTGCACTGATATCTTAGAAGACTCTGTTTTTCAATGAAACTGAAAGAAAAAGATTGCCATCTCGGGATGGGGGTCTTGCACTGATATCTTAGAAGACTCTATTTTTCAATGAAACTGAAAGAAAAAGATTGCCATCTCCAAGTATGTTACACCAAATGGAGAAGAATGAGGTCTGAAGGAGGACTTGCACCGATATATGAACCAATCTATAGAAGTCTGTTTTCACAATAAAACTAAAAAAGATAAAACCACGGGGATAAATATACTTACGGAGGGTCTTCTAGTGAATGCCGGTCTGCAGTTTTGGAAACAATCTGAAGACCTGGACGAAGAATAAAATATACTTCTGGTAATCAATCTCGTAAATTCTTAGTATTCGCATAAGAATTTACAAATAAACCAAAACAGCGTGAGGGAGCGCGGATCAGTCTTCTAGCTCAGAAATCCTCTAAATATTAACCACACCATCAAGATCAATGGGCAAGTAGACGGATGAGGTAAGATCACTTGGTGGAACCATGGCGGCAACGGTAAGGCGATGGCCAGTTCATGCTGGGGAGGACTGTAATGTGAAGACTGGGAAGAGGAAGTGATTCATCCGGGGGTATAATAGCCTGGTGTATATAAAAGGAAAAAGGAAGGGGAAGAATAAGAGTTAGTACATTGGAATGGGAAAGGGAGCAGACAGCGCAAAATCTTATTCAACTTCCTCCATTAGTTCCGTGCATTTATTTTTCAATCTCAGGGAGATGAGAAGAGTGCCCAGTCGCGACATCATGGAGAAGCGGAAGACGATGCGAGGAAAAACAGAAAGAGGCTCGTTCATGGGCTGCATGTGGGATGGAGTGGTTTGTAGGTAGCGGAATCAAAACGCCAGGAAACAGAGTGTATACATTTTAGCCATAGAAAGAAGGGTGGCAAATACACGCACAGGCATGGCGTGCTTGGTTCGGCTGCATGGGATGACGTGGAGATGAGTTAGGTGATGCTGTGAGACCGCTGAGGTGGCATAGCTGCATGTTTAGAGAAATATGTTAGTGGGGATCATCTATTTAGTTATTATAGATAGACAACATCTTCTCCCTGCTTCATTTACAACGCTCATAGAGAGACCACCGAGGGTAAGATAAGAGAGTGAAAGATAGATAGCTAGTAAGAGAATATGGGAAAGAGGGTGCTGACCATACGTGCACATGTTGGAGGCGATGGAATTAGAGGGTGTGTGTTGAGCCATCTGCCGACGGGTATTTTAGGAGTTTGCGACATATTAAGAGAAGATTGCATTATGAGAGGATACTACTATTTGTGCTGCCACCGAATTATATTTGCTAGATTTTTGGAGTATATTGATCTTGCTGATTATTTCCATAGAAATGATTCTATTTCAGGCAAGCTTTTTTTATACAACTCTCATATATTTCGTGAACTAGATTCTTTTTATTAAAATTATATTATACCATTTGATTTGAGAGTTGTCACTATTCCGACGAATATTTGGTGGGCTAATACGCCGGTGTCGGTATATAGTGATGGATCCGTTTGGAGCCACCGATACGAACCGGGTATTTACCATGATTATGGATTTGGAAAATAATATGAGAATTAATAAGAAATGCTTTTGTAATTAAAACTTGGTGCTACGAAGATAACCGTATTGTATCGGTCACAGTCCAGGTATTGGACTGGCTGAGTTCTCCGTTGGGAAGAGTCCTGAAACGGAACATGTCGGTGATGGATCCGTAGGAGCCATCGACATAAGTAAATTCAGGTGTCCGAGTTCTAGTGGATCAAAGGGCTCTGCTCTTCTAGCGCCCATGTGGTGCTAGTCGAGGCTGTCGATGTCGGGTACCCCTCTACAGAGTGTAAAAGTGTGGATATTCATCCCTGTGACTCCCGAGTTTGGGAACGCTTACTTTTATGTGTGGCACCATGCGTTTTTAAATTGCCTAATAACTTTATTCATCTGTTTTTTAAAAGCAAAGTCTATTTTGCAATTTATATGACTGTTTGTATGACCTGCTTGCTGAGTACTTTTGTACTCACCCTTGCTCCCTTTTATTTTTAGTTGCAATCGAAGGAGAAGACGCGGTCATTCGAGAGTAGGCTGGATCGATGGGCGGAAAGCGAATTAGAGAAGCTGGTTGTATTATTTTGTAAATGTAAAATAAACATGTAATAACATTAGTGTTGAACTTCTCGATGTCCACTGAACCAGCTTATATGCATGTTTTTAGCCTTACACGTGTATAGGCCTCACGGTCTATAGGCGTGTGGCGGCTGTCGTTTACCGGGCCGGGTCTCGGGACATGACAATGGCTTCGAAAAAGCCCACAGCTAAAGCACCCCGTTTGTTCCGATTTGACCACTTTTTCCAATGGAAAGCAAAAAAAAACTCAAATAAACACCCCTTTAGTCATGTAACTCGTTGGATAAAACCACCTTGTAATGTAGCATTATTGCATATAAAAAAGGGATAATATGAAGTGTAATGTTTTTTTTCGAGAGTACGCCAACAACGTACCTTAATTTTCTAGAAGGAAGAGTTTTTGGTAAAAGAACACTACCACTCCTTGCAAGCAACAAAGTGTAGTACAGACCCCGACTCCACCACAGACATAATCACAACAATAAAGAAGAGCCTGTCAAAAACTAAACAACACAGCCGCGTCTCGACCTGCGCCGGACACCTCCGAAGAGCGAAGCTTCATCTTGATACTCCTCATCGACGCATCATCCATCAAGAAGAGCAGATGGCAGGACTTGGAAGGCCTCGAGAAAGGCATCAACTTGGAACTGCCAACAAAGGTGTGCATAGCGCCTCTGAAAGATCAGTCTTGGGCCGTAGCAAGCACCGAAGGATGGCAACTGGAATCACCAAGTTGCTGTGTCTCCAAACACAATGCTCCCAACAAAGTGACGACGTTGAGGACGTCGCCATCGCGTCAATCCACCTTCGGACCTAGGCTTTCGCCGGAGACCTCTACCAATCATTGCGAGCACGAGGGAAGGATCGACTCACATCAACGACGCCTCCAAGGAGGGGAACGACGCCCACAGGTGTCGTCGCCGCTGGCACCGACATGGCGGGCAAGACTTTCGTCCGTGAAGCCGCACCCTTCCCTCCACACTCCTCGAACTGGCGCAATCATCCAAGTTGCACGCATCGTCGCCGTCACCGCGGCACTTCACCGATGCAGAGGTAATGTCGTGGACCTCCTCCCACGGCCGCACGACGAGAGCAGCCCAACCCGCAGCAACCTGGTCGAGAACTGCAGCCTCCACTCCGGCAAGGGCTAGGACCGCTAGGTTGTCACCGCTCCTAGCGACATCCGTACGATAGTCCTAGCCTAGCCCCAGCCCGGAAGACCCAGATCAGCCCGTGAAGGACCAGATCGAGCCCGCCTTGCTCCTCTCATCCCCACGCAATAACGCAACTGGGAAGGACAAACGGAAGCCACCAGCGCGGGGGACGGACGGCCGCTCCGCGTCAGCTCTCTGGACGGGCCTCCATGTCGTCGCCCTCCTTGCTGCAGACTCGTGCCGCCGCCTCCAGGTCGCGCCATCGTGCCACCTTCTCTACACCACCGCTGCCTTCCCCGCCGAGATTCGCTGCGCCTCCACGCTCCCCGCCGCGCGCCGGCGAGGCCCCGCACCGCCGCCTGCTCATCCACCCTCGTTGCCCCTGTGACTGTCCACCTCCGCGCGAAGGGGCCCTGTCGGGGGAGCGCCTCCCTCGCCCGCCGCCTTCGACGGCCTGGCGCGGCCGGGAGAGAGGAGGTCGCGCCGCCGCTTTTTTTAGGGTTTGGTGCCTCCGGAGCCGCCCCGCGCGAGGCGACCCGGGAGGTGGGTTCTTCTGTCAGCTCGTATGAAGTGTAATAGTGAAAAGGTTTATGTTTAATTAGCATGCATTGTCAACTATGGACGCAACATAACCTCAAATGCAAATGAGAAGCTGCCAGCCGTTCAACCAGCGTTACTCAATGCACGTAAACAAAGAGAATAAGTATAGTTAAATAAGGGAGTTGCGGAGCTAACATGATGAAGTTGCGCTTAGCAGCAACATGGACATGATGTTTGGTTGTGTTTATTTTTGGATTTTGGATTTTTGTCTATAAGTATAAAAACATCTAAATAGGTGTTTTTAATTATAGTTTTGACTTTTAACTAAACATTGTTTTACGATGGTATAAACTAAAAGTTAGAATAAAAAACACTTATTTAGATATTTTTGTGCCTTATAAGTCAGGAAAGTGTCTTTAGCTCCCGGCTCCAAGCTCTTTTCATTTTTTTTTAAATTTCAAAAACATATTTACAAGTTTTAAAAATTGAAAATAATTCTAGATGTAGTCAATGTTGTATCCGCAAGTATACAAAATTGCAAGACGAAATTCTTTGTATTGTGGGCTACATAATAAAAATAATAAAATCTGATAAGTTTTGGATTAAAAAATGCATCTACAAATCCACACTATTGCCATTTTTGTGTAGCTCAAAATACGAAGTATTTAATTGATATTTTGCACATTTGTCGAAAAATAATTGGCTATGTGCGGATATTTTTTTCTAAAAAAATGAAACTCATGAATATGATTTTATATTTTTAAAAATAGCAGGAGCAACTAGTGCTCGGGAGTCAAAAATGGAAAATTCAACCAGGGCCAAATCTCAACTTGGTTTTAACGGAGGCCAGAGGAAGCAGAAAATACCCAAATTAGTGTTTAGCCCAAACGAAAGAATCAAAGACTTCGGCCCAGGCCAGCCCACCACAACTCACCGCCCACACGGCCACATCATATTTAGACTCCACTCCTCACTTCGCCCTAAACCCTAGCACCCTTCCTGCCGCCCCCCTCACCGCCGCCGCCGCCGCCGCTGCTGCCGCCACCGCGCAACCATGGTAATCTCGTACTCATCTTCCTCCCCCTCTTCGTCTCCTGAACCCTACTCGTTGCTGACACCACCCGTTCCTTTCGCGACCAGGGTATCGACCTCCAAGCCGGCGGTCGCAACAAGAGGACCAAGCGCACGGAGCCCAAATCGGACGATGTCTACCTCAAGTTGCTCGTCAAGGTCAGTTTCCCTTCGATTCGGTGTCTCCATATCATCACTGTTTACCGCTCAGGAACTCAGATTTGCTGCAATTGTCTTTTTGTTCTCAGCTCTACCGCTTCCTGGTGCGGAGGACCAAGAGTCACTTCAACGCCGTGATCCTGAAACGCCTGTTCATGAGCAAGACCAACCGTGCGCCGCTCTCGATGCGCCGCCTCGTCAGGTTCATGGAGGGGAAGGTATCCATCTAGCGTTGCCATTTTTTGGGGGTCTGTATCATCGATGCGAAACTTATATCTGGGCGGTGTCTTTGGTTGTGCGAGCTTAGGGAGACCAGATCGCTGTTATCGTGGGCACCATCACCGACGACAAGAGGGTCTACGAGGTGCCGGCGATGAAGGTGGCCGCCCTCAGGTTCACAGAGACGGCGAGGGCTAGGATAGTCAATGCTGGTGGCGAGTGCCTCACCTTTGACCAGCTCGCCCTCCGTGCTCCTCTTGGACAGAACACGGTATGGTTCGAGTTTTCTGCTTTGGCCTACTGTATTTGCTAATAATGCTGTTCGATGCATTTCTTATCCTGTATGACTTGCTGCCCCGACATCCAGAACCGAAGCAGACAATTCTATTATTTTGAACTTGTTAGTATCCTTAGACCCTTCAAGGAGGACGAATTTAATAGCGACTGACAACCAAGTTAATTGTTCACGCTCACCTTTGTGCTGCATCAATCCATTTGTGTGTATAGTATGTGGTTGGCTATTCCAAGAACAATATATTGTTGTCATATTTTGTAAGAGATGCATCATTTTCCTTCTTGTTTGGGTTATAACAGTCCACACAAGCTATGTTCTTAAATTTTCTGTCTAAATCTATATTGATGGATTACAGCCCATTGCATTTCTTCTCATGGTTCCATTGTTGTCTAATTTCCTACTAAACTATTTTCTTGATGACTATTAAACTACACTTAATGTTTCACTAAGATCATCTTAATGATCACAGTATATGCATTTGCTTATTTCAAGGTAGTAGTTTCTTTACTGATTAGGAGGGCATGTCTGCTTTGTTTTCCTTTGTTAAGAGTGGTATAACATCTGAGTATTTTCTCTTCACCTAATGAGTGTAAATGTGTGCTGATGTCGTAAATGGTAATGCAGTGTGTAGATTCATGCTGATGTTTCCTAGCATGATTTGTATAATCTCGTTCTATGGTACTGCCTGTGTAAATACATTATTCCGAAGCTTGAAAGTTTTGACACTGTATTCATCTAGAGATTTTTTCTCCAATTTGTTGTATGCCTTTATTTTGTTTGAGATGTGTCAATGCGTTTAGAAGTTTCCCTTTATATATCAGCGAAGCACCTCAATATGAGCTGTAATCTTTTGAAGCATTATTACGAGTAACTGCTATACAATCCATCCTAACAATTTGCAATTTCTTAATAGGTTCTCCTGAGGGGTCCCAAGAACGCCAGGGAAGCTGTTAGGCACTTTGGCAAAGCTCCGGGTGTACCGCACAGCCACACCAAGCCATATGTCCGCGCAAAGGGCAGGAAGTTTGAGAAGGCAAGAGGAAGGAGGAACAGCAGGGGCTTCAAGGTTTAAGCTGCAGCGTTTTCGGCGCCCTTTTGTCGTATTGCTCTTGTTAGTTAATCATCATCATCACCTCTTTGGGTTACCAGAATCTTACTGTTTTAGATCTCAGAATCTTGTGCGTTGATGGATTTTCGGAACCAGTTAAATTTTGGTTTCATGTATTGCACTGGGATATTACTATGTTTGCAAGCGAGTTATGAATATCGTTTCTAGTATCAGCAGAGTTTGTCCTGCTGCAGTGTGGTTGATGAACAGGTTGGTGATGCTCATGATTGTGATATTCTCCGTCCGTCCCAAGGAATAAGGTGTCCTCTTGTTTTGCGTGATTTTTCTTTGACAAATAACTACTTTAGATATATAAACAATGTTGTTACAAATGTTAATCCAACGGTACTAATTATGCACAATGTAATCAAGATATTGTTTCTCTATTTTTTCGCTCAAACTTTGCCTCCTTGAAACGGAGTTGGTAGAACGTTCCAAATGTAGCGCCTTGTTCTTTTTTTTGAAGAAAAGGTTGCAAATGTAGCGCTTTTTTTCTTTTTAAAGAAAAGATTGTACGTAGCGCCAGTTATATATCACTTATTAGAGCTGCCCGTGTTTATAGAAATTAAAACATTCTGTTGACGGTTCATCTGAAAACTTCATGTCGATGCTATTTACCAGCTTCTTCCACCAAATTTGCCAAGAATACTATCTGGCGATGGGTCAGAATCATCATTATACAAACCCAAAACAATGTTCCTTGTCCATTCACTGAACGACGGTCGAACAGAATTCAGAAATCGATTGAAAAGGTGCAACTTAAACGCCATGTTACATTGAGATATAGGTGCGGCTCTGTTGATGTCGTCAATTGTCAAAGCTCCAGAGCTCCATCCCGCCCTCCTCTTGTAGCGGCAACTGGTGCACGTACGCCACCATCGGCGTTTCCTCCGGCGCGACCATAACCGGCACGGCGTCATCGGCCATGTACGGCTGGTGCTGGAAGAAGCTCGCCATGCCCACGGCGTCGTAGCCGTCCATGAGGTCGCCGCCGTGGACGACGTCGTCGTAGTCGTCCGGCTCCGGGGGCGGGTCCTCGTTGGGGAAGTTGACCTTGGCCTTGGCCCCGCGGATGCGTCGGGCGGCGCGGTCGTAGGCGCGCGCGGCGGCCTCGGCGGTGGCGAAGGTGCCGAGCCAGACGCGCGCGCCCTTGGCCGGGTCGCGGATCTCCGCCGCCCACTTGCCCCAGGGCCGGCGCCGGATGCCGCGGTACTGCGTCTTGCGCTCCCGCTTCCTGCTCGGCTCCTCCGCTGCTGCTGCACGGTACGTACGCGCACCGGCCGTTAGAAGAAAAATGGTACACGGCGCGTCCCGGCGTGACGCGGCAGGAAATGGTGTACGTGGTACGTAGTACGTACCTTGGTGATCGGTTGGGAACGTGCAGGCGCCGGTCGGGTCAGCGTAGAGGTCGTGGTCGGTAGGGTCGTTGAGTGCGGCGTGCGGCCAGAAGTCGGCGGTGCAGAGGCTCCGCTTGCTTCCGCCGCCGCCGCCGGCCGCGCGGCGGTGGTCGCGCTCCGGGATGAACTCGGAGATGATCGCGCCGCCACACATTCCGTATGCTGCCACTTGCTTCCGCGGGGGTGTCACGAGCGCGCGAGGCGGGCGCGTGGTCGCGGGGGGATCTCTGTAACTGTAGTATGAAGAAAGGTGGTGGTGTGGTGGTGGTTGGCACCAGATGGAGGCGAGGTGAGTATCGGAGTCGTGTGCCGCGCGCGCTTAAGTAGAGAGGTCTCGAAGATGTGGCCCTGGCGTGTTTCGCCGCGTGAGTGAGTTTCTTGCTCTGTGGTGTGGTGGAGCGTGACGGGTGCTGTCGCGTGATCGCGGCGGCTTCCTTCCTCGATCGGAGGGGTCGAAATCGGTGGACGCCGTCGCTGTTTTCTCTCCGTCCGGGTGAATTCCTTCCTCGGAGACCGTTGCTTAAACCCCTTTCCAATTAACTAACTCATCTTCGTACCCAGCCTACGTAGGAGAGCCTACGACAGTCTGGGACCCGCTGTATTAGTCTAGACGTGTGGTGTTGCCTGGCCGCCAGCGCCTCTGTTTTCAGCAAGCTCTTTGGTCTTTGCGAAGCTGCAGCTGCGTAAACCGGGGGTGTGCTACTGCTAGCTGCACCATCATGCCCTGGGCACTGTCGTACCGTACGTGCGCGCGGATGCACTGCTCCTGCTCTCAGCGGAATGCCTAACCGGCGGCCGCCCACCGGATGCGGCGCCCGCCGTCAACGCGGTGTTGTTCGGTCTTGATTATCCGGCGGCGTGGACGCACGTCTTCGGTCTTGTCTGACTTCGACTAATAAACTCGCGTCGTACTAATCTTTATCTTTACTATTAAATGGAAGTTGGTGATCGTAGGTCACATCAAACATTGGAGCAATCTCAACCGGTAAACACACCCATCAAACATTGGAAGAATAAGCACTGTCCGATCGTGTGCGCTTAAGTTACAAAATTGGAAAGGATTGGAAGTAATTGGAAAAAAAATAACAGGCGCGTCAAATCCATGCAATGGCACCTAATCTCTCTACGCATAGTATCAATTATCATTATTGTCTACCAAATTTTCTCTCTTTAGATTTTACTACTTGCCAAAATGGTCCTAATTATAATTTCTCTATTTACATTTTAGTTGCCATATTTCGTCTTCCTTAATTAGCGCTAAAATAACTGCACGAATTATTCCTAAACTATAAACCGGTTGACAGGTAGTCCCGGAAGCACACGGGCGCAGAGAAATCACCTTTGTACGTTACTTTCCCGTCTCCATCGCTCCACCACCAAGTACCAAACTCCGACCGAGCAAGAGAGTAGAGAATATAAGCCGCCATGGTGACGACGCGATCTAGGCCGAGTGACCCGCATGTTCCTGCTGAGGAGGCGGTGCGGGTAGAGACCTAGGTGCGCGGATATATCGACAGCGTCACTCCGAGCTGGCCGGTCAAGCCGCTGCGCAGCAAACCGTTAGATGGCAGCCTCGGTGGTGCCAAAGAGGCTGTCGGTGACGACTTGCAGGAGGTATGCAAGCTCCATGATCTGGTAGCCAAGCCCCGGGTTCAAGCCCTTTTCCCTTGTATGTAGGGTTCTAATATCCGTTGTTCGACTGCTCGATATAAGTGGCGTGTGTGGTGCCGTTCACCTTGCGCAGAAGTTTGTGTTGAAAGGAGTGGACTCGAATGAGAAGAGTACTTACAATATTTTCATGGGCTCAGACAACATCACACGGTGAGCTGAGATATTTCTCTGATTTGTGTAGTCTATAGACGTGACATATGGAATACATGTACTGATCTATAGGTGTTTCATGGGTGTTTTTGTTTTCTTCTGAGTATCTGATATTTAGTATTTCACGCCCTTTGATGGAACCAATTACACCATTTTATCTTTGAGCATTCATATTAATGACGTGTAATTGTAGACACCAACGCTCAAGCAGTTCCATTTGAAAAGCATCGAGTTGTTTTGCCTGGCTAATCATAATTACAATATTACACGGACCAAAAGCACTGTAATAGCCCAATATTTACTATTAAATGGGAGTTGGTCGTCGCTCGACACTTTGACATCAAACATTAGAACCATAGAGACCGTTCATTCAAAATCCAATGGTCTACATCGTTTGATGGTAACTTTGCTTAGCTAATTACAATCCACTACCACCGATTAGTAGAAAATTATGGGTATAGAACACCTCACGGAGAAGAAAAGTGAACCAACGGCCCCAGCCTGGGTCCATCGTCCTCAACCTCCCCCATGGAGCCCTAGCACAAGGTACGTTGCCGTTGTCCCTCCCGTCTTGCCCCTTTCCTCAGTCGCCCTCCCGCTGGAGGGCGTCCTACAACACCTACATCTCCGCTCCCAAACAAACATTCTGAGCATCTCGAAGACGGATGACCACCTTCTTCGTGACGAAGCACCTCCATCCCGGTGGTCTAAGATCACCGCCGATGTCCTTTTCCACCCCATCGAGGAGGAGCTGCCATTGCAGTACCCGTGCAATATAGCGCAGGAGCGTATGTATCCGTACAGGTTACCATAGTAGCAAAAGTCAGGTTCCGGGCTGAGCAGCGGCGGGCAGGGAGTGGCATGAATTTCACCTAGGAGGGCACCGGAGGCTACACCACGAGGATCTCGATTTCATCAGCAACAAGTGCGTGGAGGGTGGCGCCTATGATCATAATAAATCCTAGGGGCACGTCATCTTTTGTCCCTACCCCCATCATCTATTGGCCCGATCAATCGTGTCATACACGCTTGCCTGCCGATCGGGCCTCCGATGCTCAGGTTCCTCTTTCCATTCTCATGCTGACGATGGAGCACCTCGTAGACGAGGAATGCACGAGGACATACGCGCTTGCTAGACGTCCACCATACTCGCGCTCGCTCCCATGTCCAGCTGTGCCACAACGAGCAGGCAAGGGGCAGGCGAGCTAAGGGCAGGGTCACCCTCACAGATCCCTTCGATGCCTCATGGTGTGTGCCAAACACGCTGGTGTCCATGGTGAAAGAGTCGGAGGTGCTGGAGGTGAAGACCATTGTCGATGGCTTCCCATAGAGTTTCAGGCGTGGTAGCGGATCAGGTACTCGGTCCCTCCCTTGCGGAGGATGGTGGTGGGACAAACAAAACGAGCACCCGAGGGGGAGACTGAGGTAGGCATCGTATCGCTGGAGCGCGGGATGAGGCCAAACATAGGCGGAGGGGATCATCAAGCCTTACATCTATTCGATTAAATACTTCGATGGACTAACACATGCTCATCTCGACCGAATGAAAACACGAGAAATGCGGGTTTCTCAGTTGATGTTGATGTAAGGCAAATTTTGCATGAGAAGAAAAATACAAGAAATCAGGATCATTCATGCGATCGGAGTGTCACTCATATCATATCATGAATGTGCAACCAACATGAAAAAGACTGAACAACTCTATTTGCTAAGTTCCGTCACCCGCGTCAAGGTATGAATTATCTTTTACATGCTAATTTTCTAGCTATCATTTTTACTGGAATTCATCTAATAGTAAAAATGGAAAGAAACTAGATATGTTTATTTTTGTCATAGACTAAAATTCCGCAAGTCTTTTTTTGTATTCGTAAAACCATTCTATTTTCGGCCACATGTACATTTGTTTTCTTTTATGAATCATCAGCATTTAATAGCACATTTTGCTTATAACTGAATCAAACCGTATTCAAATAAGTTTATTTCTATGTACAAAAAGGTTGATTTGTTCAACTTGGAGGTATGACTTCCTTCTAATATTACACTCCCTCGTGGTTATTATTCCTATAGAGGACTTAGTTATAGATGATGTCCCTTTTACACTTATTATATACATCTGATGCTAATTTGGAGCGTATGCAGGGAACCTCCATGTTACTCATCTATCCCTTGTACTTTAATCAGGATCATTCATGTGATCGTAGTGTCACTCATATCATGAACCTGCAACCAGCATGAACATCACTGAATAGCTCTATTTGTTAAGTTCTATCACTTTTGTCAAGGTATGAATTATCTTTTACATGCTAAAATCCATTTATGATGAGGTATTGTTTAGGAGTTCAAATTCAGTCTTTTTTTTGGTTCTAGCTATCATTTTTACTCGAAATAATTCATCTAATAGTAAAAATGGAAAGAAACTAGATCTGTTTATTTCTTACATAGACTAAAATTCTGCAAGTCTTTTTTGTATTGGTAACACCATTCTATTTCCAACCACATGTACATTTGTTTTCTTTTATGAATCATCAACATTTAGTATCACTTTTTGCTTATAACAAAATCAAACCATATTCAAATAAGTTTATTTCTATGTACAACAAGGTTGATTTGTTCAACTTGGAGGTATGTATGATTTCCTTCTAATATTATACTCCCTCGTGGTTACTATTCCTGTAGATGACTTAGTTACAGATGATGTTCTTTTTACACTTATTATATACATCTCATGCTAATTTGGAGCATGTGTAGTGAACCTCCATGTTACTCATGTATCCCTTGTACTTTACTACTCATTTTAAGTGTGTTTAAGTTCAGTTTAAATAGAAAATATTTAGGAACAATCCATGCCTAGCTCATTTTAAGTGTGTTTAAGTTCAGTTTAAATAGAAAATATTTAGGAACAATCCATGCCTAGAGATCCCTTATGGATAAAATTATTTGTCCATTTTTGGACTTATAATTTTCTCAAAATAAAAAATCAGTACAATGTGGACCTTAAGAGGCACATGTGCTTGTCAAAATATATTTAAGCAGAAATCAAAATTCTAAGAGGTGGTTGAATTTTCTTATCTGAAGCTAAAAATGGTAGCATTGTGCCCAGTTCAAAGAGTGTTTGTTGTTGGGCAAAACTATTCCCTGTCAATTGTAAGATTTTATGATGTCTTTCCTCATTTTCTAGCCTAGGGTCTCATATATCCATGAGTACAACTTCTTACAACACGTGTGTTTACTTTTTAGCAAAATGTGTGTTCATGGAAAATCATTTAATTGAGACTGTCCATCACCAACTCAACTTTTTAGTTAATATAAGCATGGAAAATTGTTTCATTAGTATTGCTTTATCTCTTTCATACCATTTTATTCAATAGTTTGCACTGTCTGTGTTAACTTAATCTCTACACCTAACGTAAGTAGTGAGATCATTTATGATTAACTTGTGATGTACTTTTGTGTTAATCGAGCGGATAGATCATAGATGATCAACTTGTGCTCTACCATAATGTGAGTAGATAGATCATAGATTCTAGATGATCAATTTGTTGTACTGTAAGGCAATTGTTGATTCATGTGATCAAAAATAGTCGTAATCAATGCAGTGTCCGTACCTAGCATTTGGTAAGCCAGTGCCATCATCAGATACAGTTGTCAAGAGCACGGCCAGATCCATCGTCGAACTCTAAGATAAAGCCGAAAATTATTTCGTCAAGCCATGTCACGTCGCTAGTTAAGTGAGATGGATGTAATAGTGAGATTGGCCGCTTACATCCAGGCACGCCACCACGTCGACTGTCGTGGCGCTCATCTGTCCCCATGGTATGGAGACGCCCCTAATACCATCTGCCTTCACCCCCTCATCCAACAACCGCAACGACGGTGCTCCAGCCGGTCAACTTCATCCTTGATGGCGACCTGAGAGCCCGAGCATTCCCATGGTGCAGCCGCACCAGACGGTGCAGATGACCCTATGGTTACAGGGAGTGATTCCTTATCCTTCTATTAGCTGATAAAAGAAGAAATATTATAGTGTTTGTTTTTCAAGAAAACAAAGATACACAAATATCTTTTTCATCCTATTCCATTTGTGTAAACGACCAAATGTGGTGGCTATCTTATATTATTAAAGGACCAAGCTTGTCTGTTTAATTTTGTTGGGGATAATGTTAGTACCAAATGTAAAGAAACCTTATGATCATTGTGTATCTTTGAAGCTGAGATTGCCATCTTTTATTCCTTTTCTACACTTTGGATTACTAATGGTAATTGGTCAAGAATTTGTACCGTGGTTCAGTTTGTTGTTGGTCAAGGAACCTCCACATTTTGGCTAGATTCTTTCTACTCTTCACTTTGGAAATGACTTGATTGGCTTCACTAGAGATAACCGAATTTTAAAATTCTTTGCAATGGTTCCGATGGTGCTCATCTGCACAAGTATAATAAGACTCCTAGAAAAATCCTATTAAGTAATGTCATGGTGCACTATTCATGTATAATAGATGATATACATCACTGGATAAAGAATGATTATGCAAGTAAATCATTGATGTACCTTCAGAACTAATAAGATTATCATTCGATTTTTTTGTCTGGTTATGTATTGAATTCGTTACTACTTTTCTGCTTATTCCAATCTCGCGTTGTAATCTATGCATTTCCTCTAGACTACAACTGGTACTATGTGTGCAATGGAGTGATGAATTCCTGATGTCATTGTTGCGTGTGACTAGGTCTGTTCAGCTGCTTTAGTGGGATCAAATTGCTTGATGTGAACATTGTTCTCTTGGTTTTAATTGTTCTTTCGTGTGATCCTTTTTGTACTATAGAAACTTGGGCAGCTTGAGGAGGTTGATCAAAGGTATCGAACGACATGGACTTGAATGATGCACGAACCAATGTTTCGTCACGAGGAGGATAATGATGAACAACATTCCGTAGGTCAGATCCATTTACTATAGTTATAGTAAGTTGTTCGGGAGTTGAGCTAACTAACTGATTAAGATAAATGGCATCTTCACTTGGAATTTGTTAACTACTTGACCACTTGATGCTACCCATACTTTGTAAGGCATGCACGTAACACACCACTTGGCCCAAAATAAATGGAGTTAGTCACTAACAAATTAATAAAACATAGTGTATGTTTATTGACTAGGTAGAGTTGATAACCTAGAACAAGGAAGGGCTTGGCTAATAGTGAAAGTGAATAGCTTAAAAGGCTGGTAACAATTAAGCAACTTCTCAAGCGAGAAGACATAGTGAGGGTGGTAAAATCTTCGATTTTGACTATTATTATGACAGTAAGTTATCTGAATTTTACCTTGTGTTTAAAGATTAGTTTATGAAACACATGTGCAAGTTTTAGTCTGATATTAATTTATAGGTTTGCGCATCATGAAATGTATGCTCTTGAAAGAGTCTTATCACTTTTCTGTTTCTTCATTAACGATCAGAAAAGGCACCGTGTGGACGATACCCAAGCAAAGAAGGCGTGAAGGCATAAGGAGTTCAGTCGTTGGCCGACCAGCAAGATCTATGTCGCTGGTGTTGGACGATACCCAACATTAAAGACCGCACAAGTAGCTAAATGAGTAGAAATTATTTTCTTAATCTTCTCGATGTTGGAAAGAACTTGTAAATCTTCATTGTTTATTTGGGCTAGCACATTATTTTGACTCAGACCATGGCTGCCTTTGTATGTTATTTCATTATTATCAATACACGGGTATTTCTTAGAGAAGCAAGAGTTGTATTAAGCAATGTATTCTCCTAAGCTAAAACACTATTCAATGTGTCTTGTGTACTTTTTTTGGTTGCTTGACTTAAATGAAATGTGTTCAGTGGTTAATTTTTCATACATCTTCTTGCAATATAGGGACAAAAAAGGAGCTCTGCGACAAAAATTAAAGCACTTGAAAAATAAAACGATGATTAATATTTTCATATGTCCGTAGCAACACATGGACATTCAACTAGTATCATAATAATGCACGTGCCAGCCAGTCGGCCGTTATCCCTTGAGCAAGTTCTGCGCATCCTTGAGCACGCAAACATTTTTGCGCCCAGTGGACATATCCACACAGAAAAAAAATTACTGGTACAATTGCTAAATTATCCACCCTCGCTTACCATATTGCAGGTACGTTTTGACAATTTAGGTGTTGGGTTATATAGACTATAGTAACTTGGTTTCTAGATTTTTGAGTCGTCCTTCTACTTGCAAGACTAGCATGGCCCCACGCTTTTAACAAGATATCATCTCTTTAGTTGTCAGTTATATTTTACCCACCGTAATTCTAGACAACAATGCAATGCTTAAAATATGTAAGACAAAATCTAGTAACTATATACTATTACATGGTTACCTCCTTTTTTTTTGAAAATTCTAGAGATCTAGTATTAATAATCACCAATAGCGGTAGAAAGAGGACTAAAAGTGTTAAAAATTACAAATAGGTCAATGGACCACCTAGTGATGAATAAAAACGCCGACGCGAGCCGAAGGCGTGTTGCCGTTCTCGCCCCTTCATCAACAGAGCCATGCAAAGCGTGTCGTAGTAGAACTCTTTATACTCCCTCCTTCCCAAATTAAGATGCCTATTAGTTTTGGTCAAAGTCAATCTTTCTAAAATTGGACCAACTATATATAAAAATATAGTAACTTTTGGAATACAAAATGCAAAATATAGTAACTTTGATAAAATCTAATAGGCATTCTAATTTGGGAAGGAGGGAGTAGTAAACAATTGGGAAGTTGTCGTGCTAAGAAAGTGTTATTGCCTCAATCGATTTGCTCTCTACTACACCAGTTAATATATTATCCAGATTACAACCAGATTCGAATTGAAGGGAATTCTAGGAGGAGGAGAGGATACAAGGATGCCAGATCGTGAGCAAACGCGACATGCCAGTGCTGGTGCCGTGATCTCAACAGATAACGATGCTTATCGTGCTCGCTAACTTAAATAGCCGTGGATGTTGCGCTCGCCTGTCCAACCCAGTTCGAGCCTTCATACATGAGGTTGGGCTTGACGAACCTCTTGTGCCGGCCTTCATTAGCAACCTGGGTCGTAGGCATATGGTCATCCGGAGGATCGTTAACAATCCCTCTTTGAAACACAGCTTGTCCCCAAGCTGGTGATCTTGGAAACTTTGCGTGAAGATATTGGAGATTCTCCCATGTATCTTCGGCTTCAAGTGTGCCAGACTAGTGGATGAGGCCTCGTTCCACCGACTGATTCCTAGAGTACACTATCGAGTTGCCAACACTTTTAGTCGAGAAGCATACATGTTAGAATCATCACGAAGAACAAGTGTGATACCTGACCATGAGGGAAATAACACGCCTTAGTTGCGAAACATGAAATAATGGATGCACACAAGTAGAAGTAGGCAGGTGAAGACGATATGCCACTTGTCCCACATGTTTCAGCACTGGATATGGCACAAAGAATCTGAAGCTTAATTTATGATTAGCAAGCTATAAAACTGAACTCTGTGCATACAGTTGAAGCTTTAGAAAGGAAGAATCACCCACAACATAGGAACAATCCACTTGTTTCTTATCAACTTGATACTTCATGATTTGATTAGCTCTGTTGAGATGTCGTTTCACCAATTCATTCATGAGTCTCCTTTCTTGTAGCCAAATATTTACATCAGTGACTGGTTGATCATCAGCTGCTTCAATTTCCCATAACCGTTGCTTGTATCCATACAGTACATGAAATGGAGAAAACCCAATAGTTGGATGAACTGTGGTATTATACCAGAATTCTGCCAAAGATAACCACTGACCACTGCTTAGGAGAAGATTTGCGGATCCAACACACTAATGCATGTTGTATTGCGTAAGTCGTAGACATAATATTCATGAAGTACCGTTTCGCAAATATCACATCTCTTAGAGTGGTACAACAGAAACATTGCGGGTCCGCGACTTTTACATGGTCATTATATTTAAACAAAATTGTACAAATGTTTTGAAATTCTCATCGGTTTATTGAGGACTTCTTCGAATATTGAAATTCGAACTAACTAACTTGAATAGGAATGGCATCACTAGATGATTCCACTGGAGCTCAGCAACTTATTTAAGTAAGTTTATGTTGCTCGACTCATCTATACTATTCTAAAGACTACTATTATGTTTCCATGTCTTCAGGATCTGCTCTATATTCTATACCATAGTCTACTCCTTCAATGCCCCCAGAAAGATCTGTTTCTCGTAATAGACCTATCCGTCGTTACTATGTGTATGGTTCTCCTCTATCTTGATATTCTCGCAGTCTAGCAAGAGTTTAAGAAAACTAATTTGAGTAAGAGCCTACTCAGTAAGTTCTATAGTTCGTTGTGTAACTATGGATTCATGCATTCAACTTTCCTTTTTAGTTTTCAAACCGTTTTCTTATCAAAGATTGCTTAGTGATGCTTATCACACCCAAATCTAGTACATAACATTTCACACATCTAGTAAAATTCAAAATAGCCACTGAAACCTAGTAAGTTTCATGCACCGCATGCACCGTGAAGTACTGTTCACACAACATGCGCCAGAGCTTGGGATTATCACCATTGAACAAAGGAAAGTATAAGGTAAGAGGTTGATGACCCAAGGACCGAAACACTTGGGCAAATGTCTGAGGAGTACCATGTTCAGGTGAAGTCACATGGTTACCTGTGACCAGGTGCGACGGTGGAAATTGACTCCCATCCACACATCCCGGTGAATATAGAAGTAGCCGTGGCCGGATTGCCTGTAACTCTTCCCCGTCATCGATACTGGATCCGCGAGATGGGGTGCCGTAGGGATGCAACGATATGACCTGTCGCAGACTCACCACGCTCTAGAGTAGGCAACTTCTTCTACATCTTCCACACCGTCCCTTGCATCTCCTTGATGCGCGCATCAAGATCTATCCTCCACGCCGACAGATCAATAAGCTGTATCCGCGTATTAGACAACGAATCCTTGATGGCGCCAGAGACTGTCACTCCTAGTGAAGCCTGGACCGACTTGGTGATGCGGTTGGTCATGGTAGCCGTCACTGAGTCCAAGCTAGCGTCGATGCCCAAGCGAACCGCCGTATCAAGGCCGTCGATGAGGATTTGCCGCTCCTCACGACGCTCCTCTTGAAGATGAGTTGTCATGACGAGTGGAATTTTTTGCATCGGATTTTGGTGGTGACCGGCTCTAGATACCAATTGTTATGGCCACGATCTATTTGCTCTCTACTACACTAGATAATATCCAGATTACAACCACATTCAAATTGGGGGAATTCTTGGAGAAGAGGATAGGGTACAAGGATAATAGATCGTGAGCAAACACTACTACGATAACCTCAACAGATAACGATGCTTATCGCTCTTGCTAACTTAAGTAGCCGCGGACGTTGCGGCTCGCCTGTCCAACCCAGTTCAGGCCTTGATACCTGAGGTTGTGCTTGACGATCCTCTTGGACCAGCCTTCATTAGCGACCTCTGCCGTAGGCACATGGTCATCAAGAGGATTGCTAACAGAAAGTCCTAGTGCATCAAGCCACAACCATCACCAATGATAACATATGTAATTCAAAAGATACTGACTTAAAATCGTACCAACGAATACGAAAATAGACAAAATCCTATGAGATCCCTAGAGACATAATTTCACGTGCCCTCCGCCGACGCTAGACACATCAGACTTAGGATAGGCCTTTAGAGTATCAAACAATGGAAGAAAAGAAACCCGCATTTCCTTTATCTGCCTCCCTGAAACATAGGAAATTTAGCCATTTGAGCCGTCATCCATGTATGCTTTTTAGCCCATGTCATGATGAATTTAAAAATTAAGATAGATCGTTCATCGAATTAACAGTTTTTGACGTGAATTATTAGAATTCCAATTTAGCACGGTTAGTATGAAGTCCTGTAAGTACGTGTTACCTAGCACGGATAGTATGAAGTCCTGTAAGTACGTGTTACTACCTCTCTAGCTATACGGTATAGTCGTATAGAGTATCTAGAAGCTGCTGGACCCCGAAACAGTAATCCGGATTCCGGACAGGCAAAGGTATTGTACGTACTGTACAAATCTGCTCACCCGCCTGGCCTCTCAAGTCTCATCGATAGCATCGTCAAGACATCAACTGATCAACAGTACTGCCACGCAGCGCCCCATGTGAAACGTGCCAAGCCTCAAGCCTGTCACGCCGCATTACAGACTCCGGCAGCCGAGCGCGGCAAGCCGGCGACGAGACGCAACGCAACGGAGAACCAATCAATCCATTTCAGACGATGTCTTCGAGGCGCGCACGCAATTCCGTGCAGGCCGGCAACGGCCTCACCTAAATAAATAAATAAATAAATAGGGGAGAAAAAAGGGCAAGCATTAGTAGTCGTCGTCTTCTTCCCCTCTCCCCGTCCTCCTCCTCCCGCGATGGCGACGCTAATCTCGGAGCTGCTGCGTCCCGTGGACCCGGCGCAGGCGCTGGACGAGGCGGCGCTGCTGCGGTACGCGGCCACGCACGTCCAGGGGTTCCCCGCGCCGTCGCCGGCGCTGGCCCTCACGCAGTTCGGCCACGGCCAGTCCAACCCCACCTACTGCATCCAGGCCTCCTCCGCCACGGAGACCAGGCTCTACGTGCTTCGAAAAAAGCCCGCGGGGACCATCCTCCAGTCCGCCCACGCCGTCGAGCGCGAATTCAAGGTCCAGATCCTCCTCCTCTTCGCTGCTCAGTTCGGTTTATGCACACTCTCTGTAGCCTGTCCACTTCACCGATACAATTAGCTTGAATTTACCCGGTTCGACCCTGGGCTCGATCTGAGATGCTAGTCAGAATTCGGTGCTGCTTGTTTGACCGGGGCTACGTGGTTGTCACGACGACAGTGCTACAGTGGAATTAGCGTTTACTTCCGAACTCAGTGGTAGACAATCCACTTTTCGTGCTTATTTAGAGTATCTTGAACCTTCTAGCTTCTGTTTAATTATGGAACTTAGTGTAGTTATTATCACTGATCAAACTAGTTATGGCATTCTATCTTTCAACTATGTGCTGAAAGAGGGTTTAAATTATATGTTGATATCAAATGTTTCTTACGTGCTGTTATTTCCTTCTGATAAGTGAAGCGAGCTTACTCACTCACCGAGTTGTTTTTGATATGGAAGCAGGTTCTCAAAGCTTTAGGCGTTTACACAGATGTTCCTGTCCCCAAGGTGTTTTGCCTTTGCACCGATGCTAGTGTGATCGGAACCCCTTTCTACATAATGGAGTATCTGGAAGGAGTCTTATATCTTGATAGCAATTTACCGGTATGCTCTTCATTGCGTGTTCTTTGTCTTACCAATTCGCTGACCAGTTCATCAACTCCACTTGGTATTGGTGGTGATTCCGTGCAGAATTTGGACAATGTTTTCCTATCAACAGAATTTCTTCTAGCTTATGGCTGTGGATTGTAGTTGTAGCACATATGCAATGTATGAAAACCTCTTAAAATTAGATCGATAACTAGCAACCTTAGTAGTTGATTGATTAAGTTCAAACTCCAGAAGACATTGACACTTTTCAAACCCCTCCTTCCTCTACAACATTTATAGTTTTTTTAGGAGCTGAGATCAAAGTTCCCATAATCCTATCTTATGAAAGGAATGTATCAAATTGGCAACGGTTATATTCATATTATTATTGCGATGGGCAACAATTTTATGCATGATAATTTGGTGATTTTGTTGCTCTTCTTTATGCAGGGAATAACCCCAGCCAGAAGGAAGAGTATATACTTTGCTGCTGCCAAAACTTTGGCTGATGTACACAAAGTAGATGTGTCTGCAGTTGGATTGCAGAAGTACGGGAAAAGAGACAATTATTGCAAAAGACAAGTAGGTCTTATCTAGACAATTATTGCAAAGGACAAAAGTAAAAAAAAAATGTATTCTTGCTAGACTGCAACTTGAACTATTATTACATTCAAGTACTAAATATATCTTACCAATACTTAAATTCGCATTGATCTAACCAGCTGAGTCCGTAAAGTGTGTTGCGTGATTAAGACTGCTAGCAAATGTGCTCTCTTTTTTTACAAACACTTGCTCTATGGACTGTGTTTTCCCAGCTGTTACAACTTGATCACCCGAGTTCACAAATTAAATAAATTCTTACTGTCATGTTCTGAATAATGATAACCGTGATTTTTCATTTGAAGATAGTTACTGTTTCCTGGTTCAGGTAGAAAGGTGGGAAAGACAGTATCTTCAGTCAACTGGCGAAGGGAAGCCTGCTCGTTATCAGAAGATGCTTGATCTAATTCGTTGGTTGAAGGAAAATGTACCCAAAGAAGATTCTTCGACAGGATTGGGTACTGGCCTTGTTCACGGTGATTATCGTATTGATAACCTTGTGTTTCACCCAACAGAGGTTTGTTTGGCATCACACATGTTTATGCAACCCCCTAACTACTTTACATAGTTTAAATCCTCTGTCTGATGATCTCTTATGTTTCTCTACAGGATCGAGTAATCGGTGTACTTGATTGGGAACTATCAACTTTGGGGAATCAGATGAGTGATGTTGCTTACAACTGCATGGTATGAAATATGAAATAAGTTTTCTTCGGCAAAATGTGAAATACTTCTCTATACATAATATTGTTACCCATCATTCACCTATTTACAACATGATTTCTCCTGTGATTAGCTTGTTCTCTAAAGAACAGTTCTAACTCTTCAGATGTAATGTTTTAGATTAACTATACTCGCTGGGCATTATGTCACTTTGCTAACCATGATTTAGCTAATGTTATCTTGATTATTATTTATCCTTTCAGACCTATATTATTGATTCAACGCCCACTGAAAATATTTCCTATGGAGGACTTAAGCGTCCTGTCATTGCAGATGGCATTCCTCAACTGGAAGAGTACCTATCTGTGTACTGCTCTATGTCTGTAAGCATCCTGTTGTTTGCGCTTTGACACTGGCTGGATAAATACACCCCTCTTACTCACCAATTATTATCCCTTACTTTCTTTACAACGTTCCTCAGGCAAGACCCTGGCCTGCAGCAAATTGGAAGTTCTATATTGCTTTTTCACTGTTTCGAGGGGCTTCTATCTATGCAGGAGTATATCACAGATGGACTATGGTACTTGTCTTTAACTCTGGAAATATGTGTCTGTTTTCTATTCTAATTTATTTGAGCTGTCACGCAGGGTAATGCTTCCGGTGGTGAGCGTGCTAAATTTGCTGGAAAGGCTGGTAACGCTATGGTTGACTGTGCCTGGGATTACATAAATAGAGAAAATGTCCTGCCCGAACGACCTGCTACAGGTAATTATATTTCATAGCATCATCTCAATAGCATCCTGCAGCCTCATCATTTTGTGTGCTTTGTGGACAAGCTCGCTCTTTTCAATTTCTTAAACCTTGTTGCTGTTTCCAACTAAATTACTTTTTGCTTAGAGAATTAGAGATGCAAAATGTGGCTATGATCCTTTCCTTTTTAGGGACAATCCTTTATTCTTGTGAAGTCTAATGTACTTAAATAAATTTTGTTAACTGAGCGGACTTTGCCTTTAATAATTAGTTATGCATTTCTTGAAAGCTCCAAGGCAAGAGTTCCACAGTGAGCAAGAAGGTTCAACTTCGACAGATGGTCAAGGCAGATTTGTTCCTAGTGAAAAGGTTATGCTGCTACGGGAAAAAATAATTAAGTTTATGAAAGATCATATATACCCCAAGGAGGATGAGTTATACAAGCTTGCACAATCAACCTCACGGTGGACAATTCATCCAGAAGAAGAAAATTTGAAAGCATTAGCAAAACAGCAGGGACTGTGGAACTTGTTTATTCCGGTATTTTCTGTTTTCTTTTGACACCTTTAATATTTACCTGATCCGGAAAAATCAAGAACCGGGCTTCCTATACTTCAGTAATGTAAGGTGCACTTATTTTATACTGGGTTCTATTCTGATTAAAATGGTTGAACTGCAGCTTGACAGTGCAGCTAGAGCAAGAGAGCTACTAGTTGAGGACCGATACATTTCTCCTGGAAGTTCGGATGATCTTTTGCTAGGTGCGGGTCTCACAAATCTTGAGTATGGATATTTATGTGAGATTATGGGCCGTTCAGTTTGGGCTCCACAAATATTTAACTGTGGTGCACCTGATACGGGTAATATGGAGGTAAGACAGATTTTCTATGTTCTTTTATAGGCATTATTTTCGGTCTGTCACTAAACATGCATATTTTGAGAAATGACTTCTTTCGAAAATATCTGCCTGTATAACATCTTCAAATTATTGATGCTGCTTAATTGATTATAAAAGTGGCAGCTATCCTCTTGATTCTGCAGTTTTATGTATATCACATTAAGTCAGATTTGTTATTCTGTTTCCCAGCATAGAGCAATGATAGATGACATATTTATTTTGTCCTAGCAAATGATCCATCTTTAGTATGCCAATCATTTTTTTAGAAGGTTCTTACAACATATGTCAAGTTTGAATGCTTTGTTATGGTTGGTGCTAGTAATTTTGTATATGAGAATATATGATATGGAAATCGCATTATAGGTCTTGTTGAGATATGGGACTAAGGAGCAACAAAAGCAGTGGCTTGTTCCTTTATTGGAAGGGAAAATTCGTTCAGGATTTGCAATGACGGAACCACAAGTTGCATCTTCGGATGCAACAAATATAGAATGTGCAATATCCAGGTAATAAAATCAATAAAATATTTATGGGCAACTAGCATGTTATTTTTGTTCCTTTAAGCTGTTCATATTTAATTACATGTGCTTACCACCCCCTCTTGTATCTCTCTTCAGTTACAAGCTATTATCTTGCTAAAGGCTATCACATAGTTGCGAACAACATGTTCAGCAAATCCTAGTTCCTACAGCAACCAGCCTTTTATTTTGTCTATTTTTTTCTCATCTCAAAAGTATTTCAGTCTACTAGCCAAAAACGGCATCCAAATTATTGAGTATTGCCAGGAAAGTAATTATATCCTAATGGCATACATTTGCTGGCCGCTTATTTTGTTAGATTATACAATGGCTTTCCTTTCTTTATTTTGAGCTTTCTATGTTGCTGATTACTTGTGATATTCCCCCCTCGGCAGGCAAGGGGATTTCTACGTGATAAATGGCAAGAAATGGTGGACCAGTGGGGCTATGGACCCAAGGTGCAAAATCCTGATATTAATGGTAACTATGACATCTAACCAAGAAAGTGGTGCTGTGATTGATCTATATTTTTCTTTTAACGTAAAGGTGTTTGTTTCATGCAGGGAAAAACAGATTTTTCTGCACCTAAACATAAGCAGCAGTCAATGATTTTAGTGGATATCAACACTCCTGGAGTGCAGATAAGGAGACCACTGCTAGTCTTTGGGTTCGATGACGCACCACATGGACATGCAGAGATTACTTTTGATAACGTGCGTGTTCCAGCCACAAATATCCTCCTAGGGGAAGGACGGGGTTTTGAGATTGCTCAAGTAAGCAATACTCTTCTGTTATCACTAATAATTTTTGTTATGATATGTACATTCTGTGTCATATTTAAGATGGTTGGCAGGGAAGACTAGGTCCAGGAAGATTACATCATTGCATGAGACTAGTAGGGGCAGCAGAACGTGGCATGAACATGATGGTTGAGAGGGCCTTAAGTAGGACCGTATTTGGAAAGAGGATTGCACAGCATGGGTCGTTTCAATCAGACCTTGCAAAGGTATGACCTCCTTGACTGCTTGCATGATTCATTTAACCATTGAGGTGGTCCATTTACGCAAAAGTGTCTGTTTCACAGAAGCTAGGTGCCAGATGAGTTAGTTATCAGCTCGTTGTTCCTTTTGTTTATTATGGACATATCAGTCTCTGAACTTCATCGTTTCTTTCCTCGCATCTTTTCTTGTGTGTGTTCTACTAACATGGATGTGGAATCCAGTGTCGAATAGAGCTGGAACAAACTAGGCTTTTGGTGCTTGAAGCAGCTGACCAACTTGACCGGCATGGGAACAAGAAAGCCCGCGGAATTCTCGCAATGGCCAAGGTAAATAACCAAGGTTCAGCAATTTGGCACCTCTTTTTAATCATACTAGCAGCAACCCCCAAATCGAGTGAATCTGGCCCTCATGTAGGTTGCCGCTCCAAACATGGCCCTGAAAGTGCTTGACATGGCAATGCAAGTCCACGGTGCTGCTGGCGTCTCATCCGACACGGTCCTGTCTCATCTATGGGCAACCGCTAGGACACTGCGGATCGCGGACGGCCCTGATGAAGTCCATCTCGGCACAATCGCGAAGCTGGAGCTGCAAAGGGCAAGGCTGTAAGATCAGGATGGTGTCCAGGGTCAATAAAAGGGGGACAAGGAACATCTGTGAAAAGATCACAGCCACAGGTAGGTAGAGTGGTGAAATAAGTGGTGTTAGATTCCTGGATGTACGCTTCCTGTTCGCCTTGTAATTTCCCATTATTACTTGTCCATGAGAGACTATGCACACATGTTCAATGTTGGTCCTGTTGTAAAGGGACCAACCCTGCCAGTACAGTTACACGAGAGTATTACAGATCATCAGAACACTAGTTACTGTACAAGTGAGTATCGCATTCGCTGATCTGAATGAACATCTGCACTAGCAGTTTTCCTTTGGTGTACAGTGGAATGAGTTCCCTGGTCTTCGGCCAGTGTAACCCATCGGAGGCCAAACCTGAGGTACATGAACCCCCTTTATTTCACACGGACCAGTTACGTTACAGAATAGTACTACGTGTGAACTAGTACGAACAAAAAAATCTTGGTAATAATCATCATCCTATCTGAGGCCGAGCGTGTAGGGGAATGAGCTGGAGTTGAGCCAGATGTCGCCCTGAACAAACGACTGCACGGTGAAGTTAGCCGCATCGACGTCGCTGCCGAGCACGCGGTAGCCCGGCCACGCCACCCTGGCGGACGTGTTGGCGCCGGGCCCACGATTCATGTACTCGGCGTAGTAGAGCGTGTCGAGCGCGAAGGAGCCGTTCCACTCGAGCCAGCCCCTGGGGTGCACGAGTGCCTCCATCTTGCACTGCATGAACACCGTCCGGGAGTACTGCTTCCATGGCCGGCCGAGGTAGGAGGAGAAGCCGGCCTGCACGGGGAGGAGGTCGGCGGCGGCGGCCACCTTGCAGCCCTGCACGGAGATGCCCGTGTTCTGGTTCGGGTCCTCCCGGCCCTGCGCCGTGAAGACGTTCTTCTGGCCCGGGTCCGGGCGGCGCGCGTAGAGGTTGCAGTTCTGGAGGATGACGGCCGCGTCGCCGAAGACGAAGTCGACGGTGCCGTAGACGTCGCAGTCGCGGTAGAACTGGCGGAGCGAGTGCGCGTAGAGCGTGTCCTGGTACCCCGCGAAGCTGCAGCGGTAGAAGGCCGAGAGGTCCGCGTTCACGCGTAGCGCTACCGCCTGGTGCTTGCTTGGACCCGCCGCGTTCTCCACCGTCAGGTCCCGCGCCAGGAACCCCGCCCCGACCACCGCTGCGGATTGATTAGTGTGTAACCAGCAGATGTCAGCCACGCCGAGCACGTAACACATTTGCCACTAGGCTAACTAAACTGGAAAACTTTATGAAGTCTAGACGTGCTAGTACTGTTTTTTGTTTTTACCAGTATTATTATGTGCGAATGAATGATCGATGCAACGTGCATGTGTTGCTAGTACTCCTATCGGTAGGGTACACGTCCTCCTGTGCCTGCATGTGGCGGCCGTACGGTCGCGGGTGGGCATGAATGCGAGGCACAGGTGCAGGTGAGAGTACCGGTGTGGCGTGGCGATGCATTTGTCTCCGCACCGACACCGTGGACCGACGACGACAGTGCCGTGGCAACCACAACACTCGTGCAGCATTCGGCGACGGAGTTATTGAGGCTCCGCCGTGTAATGGCAAGCATATCATCGTCAGTGCCAATGGGGTGCGCCCACTTTTCTTCTGTCCTAAAATCGCGTGTTTCTCTCTATCTGACGCAACAACAACCAGACGAAGCCGAAAAGTACACGCGCGGTGGAAGTGGAAGAGCATAGAGCAGTGGGATATGCCAACGGCGTACCGCGCCTCTCTACATCGATCGATACGATACGACCAGTGTCCTCTTGCGCTTGTTCCTTGGCTTAAAAGGTGGCATCCGGGAGGGAACCTAACTCGATTGCTCGTCTTGAACGACTTTTTCCCCCGTTCTCTCTTGTGCATGTGCTCTTATCTCAATCTGGGGCGGGGCATTATCAGGGCTATCTGGTGCCCTCCACTCCACCGTATCAGGTGGTGCTGACCGTTTTGAACCGAATCTACCTGTCGGTGCCTACACAAAAACATGAGGCTGGGGCCATCCATCCAAATCGGTCGATCGGGGACGCCCATCCAGCAGAAAAGAGAAACGAAAGGGAACTGAAATAGAAAAGGAGATCGAAGCGCCTTTCCCCGACAAAGGCACTTCATCGTGCTATAATTGGCTGCCCATTGTAGTACTACTAGCTGTCGTCGAAGGCGGTCAGATCATGGGATCGGTTTCTGCTGCCCTCCCCGATCTCGTCCTGCGTTCGCGGCCACACACACACCGGCAGCCGAGCTCTAGCTCGCATTTCCACTTCCATTTTGCCGCGCACGTCGTTTCCGCGGCCTCACCCGACATATACCTCACCTAATTTCGGGACTTCATAACTCCAGATGTGATCTCTTGGACCGGAATGGCGACAATTAACGTGTCTAGTCGCCGAGACGTTTACGCGGTGAGCTAGCACAATAATGCAGCCCAGATGGCACCAGAATTAATCCGATCATCATCTTCTCGAGTATACTCCATTTGTCTGTAACTAGTCACAGGTGGTCCAGTTCCTGCACCTAGTACAGTGCCAGTCCTCCTAGTAGAAGCAGGCCCTGCCCCCCGTTCTTTACTTGACCGACGATGGCACTCGTGACCAATGTACTTACCACGGACGCTCGCTCACGAGCTCGGATCTCACGTGAACAATGTACCACGCACGCGCGTGCATTCCTACGACGAGGCGTCGTCAGCACTGCGTCACCCGTCCGGCCGTGCAGGCGTCGGCGCTCGCTCGGCATGCCGACAGCGGCTCGTGGTGCGGCACTGTACGTGTAGCTAGCTAGCTAGCTAGCACTGGAGCAGCGGCGGCCAGTGAAGTGAAGTGCGGGGCAGCACGTGCGGGCCTACTACGAGCCAGCTGCTACGTAACAAGTATTCGAGTCTACGCACGCACGCACGTACCTAGCGTGGCGGAGCGGAAGGTGGTGTAGTTGTCGACGACGTTGCGGCTGGCCTTGATGACGGTCTTCCACATGCCGTCGCCGACGAGCATCAGGTTCGTCTTCTCGCTCCCGACCTCCACGTTCTCGAAGTACCCGCCCGCCTTGATGTGGATCACGTACCGCGTCGCGCTGTTGTTCGGCGCCGCCGCCACCGCCTCCCCCACCGTCGTGAAGTTCCCGCTCCCGTCCTTGGCCACCACCACGTCCGGCGCCGCCTCCTGCAGCCGCCTCCGGTCCCCGTTCGACACCCACGACGGGAACCCGCCACGCACGGCGCCGTACCCCTCCAGCGCCTCGCGTCGGCCGGGCTGTCGGTTTCGGCGCTGCGGGAGGCGGCGGAGCAGGGCGAGCGAGTTGGACACGAGGTGGGCCACGTGGTAGATGCGGCCCTGGATGTAGGGCCGGACGCGGCCGTCGCCGTCCTCGGCTGCGCCGGGAGGGGCGGCGAACCCGTCCAGGCAGGTGTACTGGTTGGTCATCGCCGCCGACAGCACCGTCTGCACGCCGGCCACGGACTCATCCGCGGTGCGGTTCCCGGCCGAGAGCTCGGCGGCCGCCGTGCCCAGCTGGTCCAGCGTGTGCCCGAACAGCTCCAGGCAGTCGGCCAGAGCGAGGCGGTCGCGCACGCGCAGCCGCCCCGGACGGGACAGGTAGGAGGTGCTGTTGGACGCGGCCGCGCGCACGGCCGACGCGGCGCGCGCCACCACCTCCGAGATCACCTCCCCGACCGGCTTCCGCGCCAGGCCCGGGATGGAGGCCAGCGTCGACACGCACACGTCCCGGTGCAGCATGCCGGCGCAATGCCGCTCCACGGCGGCCGCGTGCTCGGCCTCGGCAGCCGCGCTGGCGCCGTCTTCGACCAGAGCGCGCGCGCGGCGGTGGTGATGGTCGTCGGTGGCGGCGGACGCATTTTGGGCCAAGAGCAGGAAGAGGAGGAGCTTGGCCGCTTCCGATCGCTTGGTTCTTGGAGTCGTCGGAGGTGGCATTCTGCGGCGGAATGGAAGTGTGGGATCACTCTGGGAGTGAGCGGGGCCGAACGTGACAGGGACAGTGGCCGGTGCGCGTCGGTCGGTCGGCGTGGGAGAGGGGATTATTGGAGGAGGAGCCTCACTTTTATAGCCACCGCTAGAGATAGATATATGCTCATGGAATTTTTGACACCCGATTCAGCCGTCCCGTCATGCACGGCGCGACACGCTCGTGCATGTGCATATACGCGTGTGTGTCTGCCTCACATTTGCACGAGAGCGAAGATGAGCAAATTTACGGTGCTAGCTGTAGGTAGCTACAATGGAGAGCTTATGATTGCAGGAGGCGATGATCAGGACCATACTGTATGACATGATTCACTACTAGTAGTTAGCTTTGGCTAGTAGAGTACTGCTCCATCTCCATTCATTCATGATTATTTTTGGAGGAGAACCTCTGCATTCATGGTGTGACTACAGCTCTCAACAAGCACCAATGACCATTGATTGATAGACAGAACTGTGCTGCAAAGACTGCAAACGAACAGCAACGGCTGTCACCACATTAACTAGGAGTATAACGATACTAATTTACATTTTGTATAACGGAGACGAAAAACATGTGGAAAAATGAGTTATGTTTATGAGGTTTTACAAAATGAAGGCGAAGCAGCAAAGAGTAATTCTTCATCATTTTTTCCAAATGCTTTTCAGGGAGGACGGCACCTGCATGTTTTGTTTAAGTCTAAAGCCAAAATCTCCAAAGTTAAAAACGAGATTGTTCCAAACTGTGTCAGTATGGTCTTGTCCACCGGAATAGCTGAGATATACTCACTCTTTCAAAATATAAGATGTTTTAGCTTTGTGAATAGGGTGTATCTAGACCTTTTTAGTGTGTAGATTTATCTAGATTTGGAGTGAACCTACATACTAAAAGGGTCCTACATACAGTCCTTTCACAAAGATAAAACATCCTACATATACTAAAAGGGGTCTACATACATACAGTCCTTTCACAAAGCTAAAACATCTTACATTTTAAAACGGAGGGAGTACGATATTGCCCACTTGTTCAGACAATGAAGACAGCATCTAGCAAGCTTCTTCTTTATTCATACGTTGTTTTAGGGCGTGTTTGGTAGGGCGTTTTAGGCCGCGTCAGACCGTGTGGAGAAGTTTCTAGGCCGATTGGATGCCTGCCCAACCTCCACGTCATGGCCCGCATGATCCTCAAAGACCCCGGACAGGCCCCGGAGAAACTACAGAATCACCAGTTTCGGTGGAGCCACCCGTTGCAGCCAAATTTTCTCCGAGGAGGCCACCCGTTGCACGTGTGGGGAAGCACGAGACACCACACACCTTGTTATCTTTCTGCAATCTTTTGATCCTCAATATAGTTTAAATTCTTCCTAAGTATTCGTCATTGCATATGTGCAAATGTCATAAGAAATTGATTTCAAATGAACACCTTTGAAGAAATTCTCACTATATTGGCTGTCTAGAACTTTTCACCTATTTTGGCAATCGATGCCAATGGGTAAGAAGTTTTAGAGGATTTAAGAGAAACTGATTTTATGCTTTGAGTTTGTCCTTAAGCATTTAATCTTCATGCTCTTGCATCTTTATTGTTGCTTTGCATGTTGAATATTTAGAGGAAACTCCTCCAACGGTAATGGTTGGCAATATCTGAAATGAAATTCAATTTCATCACACGTGCATATATTATGGGGGAGGTTGCTCTATATATTGGGGGTGTACCAACATCACATACTTGTGTAGTATTTGATGTTGGCGCAACCATTTTCTTCGTTAAATTCATTATATAAACCCTCTCAAAAAGATTGTCATCAATTACCAAAATGGGGGAGATTGAAAGTGCATGTGTGCCCCTATGTGTGGCTGGCATCGCTTGCACCATGTGTTGACTTCAAGGTTAAAGGATGCAGAAATGAAGAAGAATATGCAATATTCAAGGAGATATTCAAGGTGTTGTGAGAATTGAGCCTACTGTAATCGTGTCTTGAAGAAGAAGATAGTGTGAGCATTCTTGCATCACTTCAATACATCATATTGAAAAAAGAAGAAAGGCTTCAAGTATATCAACCTCAAGAAGAAATGAAGAAGTGCATGATCAAAATGAGCCATCTTGAGAAGATTATATGCTTGAAGCTTGCCATCCTCGGTGATCATGGATCATGCCATCTTCTTGTTCCCCTTGTGCTTCGACTTGTTAGTGGACTTATTCTTGTTATTGGAGTTAAATCCAAGTCCACTCTTGTCATTGGTTTTTATTGCACAATCAAGATGTGGTTGAGTGTGGCCTTCCCTTTATGACCCTTTTTCAAGTCATTCTTCAAAGAAGTGACTTGAGCCTTGAGCTCTCTAAATTCCTCTACATGGTTAGTATCAACAACAATAGTAGTAGAGGAAGTAAAAAAATTATTGTTAGAGCAACAAGGCACGGAATGCAATTCATCACAATATATAGCATGGTTATGCGAGGATGAATTATAAGGACTAGCACATGGCAATATCACATTAGGAGTAGAAGTAGTGCTAATGTCCATATGAGGCCCACTAGATGTTACCTTTGACATAATGGCCTCATGAGCTAACTTTAGCTTATCATGGGAGACTACAAGATCCTCATGCGAGCTTGAGAGCTTAACATTACTTTCTTCCAATTTCCCATATTTGCTAGTTAGCAAAGCAAGTTGAGCCTTTATCTCAACATTCTCCTTCAAAATAGATGCTTCATAAGAAATAGAGTTAGTAGCACAAGCATCATTACTAATAGCAAGAGGTGAGGTTAACTTTGCAAGCACTTTTGAATATGAAGCTTTAAGTTGCTCATGCGACTTGGTGAGTTTGATGAGCTCACTCTTAACAACCCGAGAGCCATTTTCGAGGTGCTTAAAATCCTCAACAAGTTTAGCATGGGCAACTACAAGTTCATCATTTTTAGTTTTTAGAGCACTTGCCACCACAAGTTCTCTATCATGGTTTTCCTTTACTCTAGACAATTCTAGAGCAAAAGTCTCCTCAAGAGATTCTTTGGCAGATTGTTCTTCTTCAAGGGAGCTCTCTAGATAAGCAATCTCGTTAGCATACTCACGCTCATGTTCATTCTTTTGACAAATAATATTTACTTGCTCCTCAATAAGTTTCTTGCCTTCAATAGCACAAGTCAATATTTCAACAAATTTGGTGGAAGCAAGTTTATTTTTATGAAGAGCGGCAAAGATAATCTCTCCAATCTCTTGAATGGAGGCAATATCATAATCAACATCATCATCATCATGAGATACACTAGGATCCAATGAGGTTCCCTTTGTTCCCTTAGCCATAAGGCATATATGAGAATCGGAAGAAGGTGATGATGAGATTGCATTTGTAGCTCCATTCAAAACCTTGTCTTGGCCCATAGGATATTCGTTTTCCTCTACATGGTTAGAAACACAAGCACTAGAGGAAATAGAAGCATTTTTATCATGGCAACAAGACAAAGCAAGCATATCATCATGTAAATTATTCAAGCCATTTCTACATGATATGCAAGGACTATCGACACTAGCATGTAAGGGGTTTTGAGTGCTACAAGTGTTAGAGAGCAAAGATAGACCATTGCAACTAGATAGAGATGAAGGAGTATCAATAGTAAGCTCACTATCCAAATTGCAATTTCTATCACCACTCACCATATCATTACCTTGTGAACAATCACATGTTGGTGAAGTGGTAGAAGATGATAACTCATCACAGCCAGAGGTGGAGGGAACATGATCATCCTCAATAAAGTTGGACACACCATATTTATCTTGAAGCTTTGTCCAAATATCATGAGCACTCCGATAAGGCATGATTGAAGATTTAACTACATTGCTCACAACAAGTAAAATAATTTTAGTAGCTTGAGCATCTATATAAGAGTTCATCTTCTCCTCTAAAGATTCATTTTGGGGATCCATAGGAGAAGAGAAACCCATATATAGAATTCCCTCAATGGATGGGTGAATGTCCCGGAAATAATCTAGCATGAGAGATTTCCAAAAACCATAATTATTTGTGCCATCGAATATATAATAGGAATCGTGCACTACTCCACTAGACGACATCATTACTCTCAAGGTGGTGAAGCCTAAAAGTGAGATACCTTGCTCTGATACCAATTAAAAGATCTTGGATGTCGCCTAGAGGGGGGGTGAATAGGCGATTAAAACTTCTACGAGATGGGCTTAACAACGGCGGAATAAAACTAGTGTTTTCTTTTGTTAAGCACAAAGCCTAGATATACTAAGGTTCACCTATGTGCACCAACAACTTATGCTAAGCAAGACAAGCAACAATATGATAGCAATAGATTACTTCAAGCATGATGGCTATCACAATGTAAAGTGCATAAGTAAAGAGATCGGGTATAGAGATAACCGAGGCACGCGGGGACGACGATGTTTTACCGAGTTCCTCCCAACAAGGGAGTATGTATCATTGGAGGGGTGGGCGATACTAAGATCACCAATGCCACAAAGGACTCACCCTATTCTCCCAAGCACCCACCACCCGGGCAAGCACCCGTTCCACTATGGGACACTTAAGGGTGGTCATCGAACCCGTACAAGATTGGGGCTATCTCCACAACTTAATTGGAGGCTCCCAATAGTCGCCACCAAGGCCTCAATCTTGAGGGAGCTTGAAAGATCACGGATCTTACCAGAGGGAGAGGTGAATAAAAAGTTAAAAAACTTCTACGTAGATGTATTAATAATGGGGTCATATAATAAACATGGGTTTTGCTAAGCTCAAAGCCTAGATATAAGCAGGTTCAACGATAAAAACCAACAACTTATGCTAAGCGAAGACAAGCAACAAAGTTTATAGCAATATACATTACTTTCTGCAAGCATGATGGCTATCGCAATGTAAAGTGTATAAGCTAAAGAGCTCGGGCAGTATAGGAGATAACCTTCCGAGGCACGCGACTCGGGCGATATTTATTTACTGAGTTCTTCCAGCGAAGGAGTATCGCCTGTTGGAGGGTGGGCAGTACTAAGACCACCAACACCACAAGAGGCTTCCCTCACCCTATCATCCCGAAAGCACTCCACCACGTGGCAACCAAATTGCTCACACTATGGGACACTTAAGGCTGGTCACCCAACCGCAGATAGATTGGGGGCTATTCCACAACTTAATTGAGGCTCAATCATCGCCACTCAAGGCTCCTCAATCTTGGGGGAGCTTCAGAACTTTAATTGAATACCCCAAGAACATGCCATACAAATCTAATAATCGCCTAGGGTTCCAAGAACCCAAGAGAGATAAGTGTTCCAATGAATATCACCGAACAAATCCTCCGTGGAGAACACAAACTGATGCACCTAATGCAAAAGGCAAGAACACCACAAAGATGCCCTAAAACTTCACTCTCAAGTTCCAACAAAGCTACTAAAGCAATTGGGGGAACAAGAGAGGAAGAACACAAAAGGGGAACAAAAATGCCCCAAAGATCTAGATCCCAAAGATTCACTCACAAATATTTGATTTGGTTTGGTCAAAATGTAGATCTAGATCTTCTCTATCTTCCCCTCAAATATGGGCAAGAATCATTGGAGGGGGAGAGATTAATCAAGCTAAAGAGATATGAGGCAAATAGTCAAGAGGGATTGAGAAAAATAGATGAAGAACCCAATAAAAAGGTGATAGAGAAGCCTATTTAAAGGGCCATTTAGAAAATCCCGCTGGGGTGATTCGGTCGGGGCTGTAGTACCGGAAAGGCTCGGTACTACTGCTCCCTGGTGACACCAGCACCAGGTCAACGCGATGGAGCCTGGGAACAAGCGAGCGAGCAGAAGGGAGAGAAGGGGACCGGGCCTAGGGGCCACGCGGGCGAGCAAACGCGAGAGGGGATCGGGGGAAGCGAGCCCAGCGAGCGAAGCAGGCAAAGCGGCGCGAGAGGGCAAGAGCAGCCATCCCGGCCATGTTTAATCGTAACCCAAGGGTCAGCGATCGCCGAGCGCCAATCACCCGGGCGGCCGCCACCGTATGATGCACGCGGCAAGTGTTTAGCGACAAGGAGTGGGGCTAGGAACACCAAGCGCACTACAGCGCGGCAGGAAGCGAGCAAGGTGGGCGAAGAAGTTAGGTCGGCCGGCAGAAGACGTCTGCCCGCTTCAGACGGTATCACGGCTGGGCCCGGGTACCACCGGCCTCTACTACCGGATGGGACAGAGGACTCGGACGGACGGGACAAAGGGTCTGACTAGTCGACGGCTCAATAGCGCCTGCAGCAGAAGCGGTAGTGCCGTAAATTTCACGTATGATTTTTCTTTTTTCTTTTCATTTAAAATAAGGCAACTTACAAACTGCGATAACTTTTGAATGGTGACTCGATTGACCAATCCAATTATGCTGGAAAGAGGACGAGAAGAGAGGATAATTTCACTTCTAGAGAAATCGGAAAACCGCCAAGATCAAAATCGCAACAAGATATAAAAGAGAGATCCGATGGATGAACAAGAGCTTGTTATGAAGATTACCACAAGCTCTATATCCTCACATGGATCAGACCAAATAACAACTAAATATGATGTTGCAAGTATGCAAAGGTTTGAGCTCTCCTAATGATATGATTGATATACTCACCGAGAGCCCTCTTGATAGTATGATTATCTATCCTAAACCCGGTCTCCCAACTAACATGAGACTGCAAAGGAAAACCTATAAAGATTACCTTTGCCTTGAGCATACTCTCGACCTTGTCTTCATCGATCCATGATCACCGAGGATGGCAAGCATCAAACATGAGATCTTCTAGGATGACGATTTTGAGCTTGCACAATGCATCTTCTTATTCATATCTTCCACCTTGGAGCCAACACATACTCCAAGCGATGCCAATGGACAATTCCTACAAGTGCAACTTAATACACGCATTAGTCCATAAAGATTGTCATCAATTACCAAAACCACACATGGGGGCCAACATGGTCTTTCAGAGATCCACAACTTAATTGGAGGCCCCAAGAACTCACCACAAAGGTCACACAACCGTCTAGGGTTCCAAGAACCCAATAGAAACAAGTTTTTTGATTTCACCAACCAAATCCTCCGAGGAGAACTCAAACTGATGCACCTAATGCAATGGCAAGTCCTTCACTCTCAAATTCCACCAAAGCTACAAAATCTATTAGGGGAATGAGAGAGGAAGAACACAAGAGGAAAACCACAAAAGTCTCCAAGATCTAGATCTCAAGATGTTCCCCTCACTTAGAGGAGAGATCGATTGCTGGGATTGTAGATTCAGATCTCCTCTCTCTTTTATCTCAAGAAGATGCAAGAATCATTAGAGGGATTGAGAGATAGAAAGCTTGGGAAGGTCAACAATGGAGGATAAAACTTGCAAGAAGGGTTGGGGAGCCAATGGGGAAGAAGGCCCCTTAAATAGGCCCCCCAAAATCCAACCAGATTGTAAATTAAAACATTTATTCCCTGACATCGACTTTTTCCAGATTACCGAATATTCCCTAGGTTCCCGTCATCAAATGCACCTCTTCAAGAACACCAGTACTAAGGGCGGTACTACTGACCTCCTATTACCGCATTGTGGTTCAAGATCCCTAAACGAAACAATAATAACTTTGCATTCGACTACAATTTTGATGATCTTGGGTTCGTTCAAGAGCACAACAAGATCTACAAGATAATGCAGAAACATCATTTCCCAACCACTTAGAGAAAACCATTAACACGAAAGTTTGACCTCTCTAAAAGAGATGAACCGTAAAACCTCCAAAAACGCAAAACGCAATAACTTGACCTTGGAAACTCCGAATAAGTTGAAACTAATTTTGTTGAAAGATAAAAAGTAGCATCCAAAAAAATGGAAATATTGATACTACCAAGGGAGAAAATATCCAGTTTATATATGTGACATATCTCCCAAGGTGTGAGACGGAGAACCCGCAAGATCGAAAACGAATAAGATATACAAGGGAAGCTTTTGATAAACTAGAACTTGTTATGCATTATCACAAGCCCTTAAACCTCACTTGGATAAGATAAAACAACAACCAAAAGGATGATGCTAAGTATGCAAAGGTTTGTGCTATTTCGAAAGATACGATCGAAAGTTACTTCGGATTGGACTTGGTCAATTATTTATGTTCCTGACCGAACCTATTTAACCATATCATGGGAAAGGTAAAATGGTTAACCATTTGGTCATCAGATTTGAAATGGTTAACCTTGGTTATTAAGGTTCAACTACTTTTAACATTTACTACTCCAAATTGACCCACCTTATCAGAAAATGAAAAAAATCTAGAAATAGTACTCATTGTGATAGATGATAAAACGCGGGTGATCCAACACAAATACTTATGATTAGAGTGTTTATATACACGTACTGAGGGACTGATCAGAGTCTAACTAATCACCTAGCAGCTAGCTAACAATCTATAAATAAGGTGGATGGTGGTAGAAGACGGAGAAGATATGCATGATGACCCACAAGTATAGGTGTGTCGAGTATTTTCGATAAGTAAGAGTGTCGAACCCAACGAGGATAAGAAGGTGTTGACAAGTGGTTTGGATCAGGAATTCTTTGTAAATACTTAGCAAACGGATTTTTAGGGTTTTTTGATAATGCAGAAAAATAAAGTGCGAGAAAATAAAAGACAATAATAATAATTGCAGCACGTGGCCCAATCCTTTCTTCAGCAAAGGACAAGCCGGTCAGACACTTAAGATGACCAAACATTCTCGAGGACACATGGGAATATTGTCAAGTGCTTTCGCTCATATAGTTGATTAATCTTCTTGGCTGGATAAGTGTTGTGGGTGAACCTATGCTAATGTACTGACCTTCCTAGGACTAATAGATACTTGTGATTATACCCCTTGCAAGCATCCGCAACTACAAGAAAGTAATTAAGATAAAAACCTAAGCACGGCCTTAAACTTTGAGATCCTACACTCCCTTATGCAAAGGTTTCCTAACGGGGGTTCAGGTTTCTGTCACTCTGGCAACCCCATAATTAGTAACCAAATACACAATGCATTCCACTAGGCCCATAAAGGTGAAGTATCATGTAGTCGACGTTCACATGACACCACTAGAAGAATAACACCACAACTTAAATATCAAACCATTAAATCTTTCTCAACACAATTCCACTACTAACAACATGACTTCTCCCATGTCCTCAAGAACTAAACGAACTACTCACGGACATCATATGGATCAAGATCAGAGATGAAATAATGATAAGTAACAATCTGAACATGAACAATAATTCAATGGTTCCACTCAATAGCATCAACTACAACAAGTAATCAACACGGGGAAAGTTTCCCCTAAGAACTATGCAAGATCTAACCCAATTGTTACAGCGGTACTGATACATTGCAAATGTATCTACAATTTTTGATGTTCCATGCTTGGTTTTATCCACTTTCTTATGTTTTGTCCACACTTTGGAGTACTTTTCATATGATTTCTTGGACTAACCTATTAACAAGAGCCACAAAGGCCAAATGCTTGTTTTCCGCTGTTTTTGTTCCAGAAAGTCAAAAATGAATATTCTCGAATTGACGGGACAAAAGCCAAAGTGCCTATTTTTCCGGAAGTCATCAGATGCCAGAATACGAGACGGAGAGGAGCGAGGGGGCACCACACCACCTAGCCACGTGGGCTAGGCCTGGCCGCGCCAGGGGGTGGTGTGGCCAGCCAGCACCCCCGCCTCTCCTTCCGCCTATATATTGCCCTCGACAAAAACCCTAAGTACCTAATCAAAATCCACGAAAGAGTCTCAGAGTCGCCACATCTCCATCCCTAGACCGGAGGATCTGGTTTTCCCACCGCCGGAGAGGGAATTCACCCCGAGGCCTTCTTCATCACCATGCAAGCCTCCGCAGGATGCGTGAGTAGTTCATCCTTGGACTACGGATCCATGTAGTAGCTAGATGGCTGGTTCTCCTCCTTTGTGCTTTCATGTCTAGATCTTGTGAGTCTGCTCATGATCAAGATCATCTATTTGTAATTCGCATGTTGTGTTTATGGGATCCATGGATATTGAGATACTATTTCAGATTGATTATTGATTCTATCATGTCTTTGTTATTTGTGATCTTGCATGCTTTTCGTTGTTAGTAGCTCTCTTGGCCAAGTAGATGCTAGCAACTCCAAGAGTTAGTATTTATGCTCGATAGTGGGTTCATGCCTCCGTAACTGGGAAGTGACAGAAATCTTAAGGTACTAGATGTGTTGTTGCTACTAGGGAGAAAACAACAATCCTTTGTTCATAGAACAATCATATTGTTTACTTTACACGCAATCAGAAGCAATAACTGCTGCTTGCAACTTAATACTAGAGGGGTTCGATGACAACTCGAAGGGTGGATTATTAGTCATAGATGCGCTTGATGGCGGCCTATGTATAATATTGTAATGTGCAATCAAGTTCCAAAGGAGTCAAGATGATTAGTATATATATTGCTTTCTCGATGTTTGTCAATTTCCCCGCTGTAATTTGTTCACCCAACATGTTATCTATCTTAAGGAGAGGCACCTCTAGTGAACTATGGATCCCGGTCCTTTCTTTTACATACAATCTATAAACTGTTTACCGCTTTGTGTTTACTTTCTACGAACTATTACTTCTTTCCATTCGATACGTTTAATCCTTTGTTTTCAGCAAAACACGGTGAGATTGACAACCTCATCGCAAGTTGGGGATAGAGTTCTGTGGTTGTATTGTGCAGGTCTCCATGTTGCTACTAGCACGGTAGTGCGCCCTGCCAAGGCTTAGCTAGCAACACCTTTGGGGTGTTTCCTTGCTCCTACTGGATTGATAACCTTGGTTTCGTATTGAGGGAAACTTGCTGTTGTGCTCATCATACCTTCCTCTTGGGGTTCCCAACGAGCTCTACATCAACATCGAGCCATCAGGTACGGAGTGGTGATGATTGTGCTGGTGGAGATATTGGTGGAGATGATGACGATGATGATCCCGATGAAGTCCAGCTTGATGATGGTGTTGATGGCGACGATCTCCCCTCTCCAGGAAGGTATTCCCCTGGCAGATTTCTGCCTGCCGGAGAGCTCTTTCTCTCTCTGTAGTTTCTGCCCCGCAGAGGCGACGGAATCTTTCTGTAGTCTCTCCCCGAGTCTTAGGGTTTCGAGGGGATTATATACGCCAAAGGGGGATGCTAGAGGTGGGCCAGGGTGGCCACACCTGGCGCGGCCAAGGGGGCCCTTGCCAGGGGTGGTGTGGGCCCCCTATGGCCCATCTCCACTCCTCCTTGTGGCCTCCTTCATCTTCTGGAAAAATAGGAATTTCCATATATTTTCCGGGATTTTCTGATCTTCGCGAATATTGCATCCGACTCTTTTCCATCGTAATCGACTCCGTGGTTCATCCTCCAAAAGTCATCAACCATGCAAAAAAGATGAAATAACATAAGTATCATCTCTTAATATGAAATATATCAATGAATAGCAAGAAATTATTATATAAAATAGTGATACAAAATGGACGATCAACTCCCCAAGTTTTGACCTCGCTTGTTCAAGCGTTAAACCGAGCTCAAGAACATGACCACGGGTTTATGGAGTGAAGTGTCGATAAAGAGAATACAGCATAAGAAGCATCACATTCATCAATACACAAATCACAATAGAAAACAACTCACTATTATATAACTTAACTTGCAATGAGTAAGGGAAACACAATAAAGATACACAAAGTAAATCATAATTGGTAATGGCAAACTTTTGTTCTTGGTCAGAGAACGGTTAACAAATTGCAGGAGTCAAATTAAATGGATTTTCAATTATAGCTTTCAAATTAATATTTGCTCGTATAAGAGCAAGCAGCAAAACAAGGAACACAAGAAACATGATTGAATAACTCATAATATGGATGATTGAATCTCAACAAGTCATATGATTTCTTGAGTTAGAAGGGAATAGGTTTTACTCGACTAAAAATTAAAAGATAGGCCTTCGCAGAGGGAAGCAGGATTTCAAGTTTCATAAAGAGCCCAAAATTAAGTGGTACTTACTAGCTTTCAGATCTCATCGCCTCTATCATAAGCATCTGAAGTGATTAAAGTTAATGTGAGGGAAAATATGAGTTATATGTTTGACAAATTATAAGTTCAAAGTCTCATGCCCCTTGAGTGCAGTACTGCAATCCCCATGCTACTCAACTTTGGTCTCCTGTAAGTTCTTGTCATTGTAAGTGTATGTGTATCATAGAGAACCACCAATGGGGTACCCTTGCCCCATGACATAGGAGCTATCCCATATCAAAATGACAAGGCAATGAGATCGAGCATCTTAGCGATCTTTTATTTGATATTTGCATAGGTTTTATTGAGGATGCTTCATAGAATGCCACTATGGTTATGCTGCAAGTTTCCACCATGATTAGGCATGGCTTAGGCTAGCCACCCAGCTTTCTAACACATATACAGACTCCATGAGCTTACAAGCTCCCATTTTATTTCACAAAGACCGACATCCATAAACAAAAGAAAATGATATCAACTAAATAATAAGTGCAATGTCGAAAGCGACCCCATGATAACATGGTTTTGCTAACTCCCAACTTATAATTTGCAAGCATACAAGCTTCATAAGATAGTCATAATGGTTCAAATTTATTAAGTACAAGAAAATAAAGTGTGCCATCAAGTTTGTGAGAGCTAATCACTAGTTTTCACATAACAAGTTTAAAGATAGATAAAGCTCGAGAATTTACTTGGAATAGCAATAATACTAATAGGTAGATATGGTGGACATAAATGGCATGGGTTTTAGTTCATGGATTGGATGCACGAGAAGCATTCCTCTCAAGACAGGTTTTTGGCTAGCAAGGTCGGTAGCAAGCATAAGAGTTGAAGGAAACAAGCATACAAGTGATAGAAACAATCATGCAATCTTCCTAGGAAACACAAAAGATCTTAACTATAGAATACTAAGCTTATGAGTTAATCAAGAAAGAAAGATAATGAAATTATATTTCTAAAAGTACTTTTCTTTTTCCATTCAATCCTCTAATATCGCTACATCAATTATAGCTAGGTTTGCCAAAACCAACTAAATTTACTTAATGATCCCAGAGTGATACCAATACTAACAACAAGATCAATCATATAACATAAATTGCAAACTAAAATAAGATGTGCAAAAAGTAAATGATAAAACTTCTCATTAATATTCCATAACGGCAACTCACACCAAGGGATACATAGATAACTAACTAGAGGGGAGATACTTGCACAATGCAAACCATCCTATATGATAACTTCTCTATTCATGATATGACTCACTAAAAAGGTAAAAAGATGAAAGATACTGATGTGATAATGGCAAGACTCCCCAAGCTTGGAACAAACCAAGGGGATGGCAAAACCTGATGAGGAATTACTCCTTCGGTGGTGGTGGTGTTCTCTCGATAAGCTTTTCAATCAATTTCTTCAAATCCTCAATCTCTAAGGTGAGAGTAATGAATCAACTACAATTTTGCTCAACATGGTTCATGATCATGTCGATCGTGAATCCCAACCCTTGTGATTCTTTCCCCAGTCTTCCTCCTTAAAGTGTTCCTTTTCTGCATGGTTAGAATGAGGCATGTCCCAATTGGAAGGTAATTTTTCCTTAGGCACCTTTTGGAATTGCTGCTCATGTATAAGGGTATGGAAAGGATTTTGGATGCATGGAGGAGTGATACATTGCAAATGTATCTATAATTTTTGATGTTCCATGCTTGGTTTTATCTACTTTCTTGTGTTTTGTTCCAACTTTGGAGTACTTTTCATATGATTTCTTGGACTAACCTATTAACAAGAGCCACAGTGCCAGTTGCCTGTTTTCTGCTGTTTTGGTTCCAGAAAGTCAGAAAATGAATATTCTCGGAATTGGACGGGACAAAAGCCAAAGTTACTATTTTCCTAAGACTCACTGAGCGGAAGGAGTCAAGAGGGGCCATGGTGGCCACACCTTGGCGCAGCCAGCCAGCCGCCAGCATGGTGTAGGACCCCTGGCCGGCCACCGACCTTGCCTCCTTCGCCTATATATTCCTCTCGATGCGAAAACCCTAAATACTCAATCAGAAATCCACGAAAAGTTCTGTAGCGCCGCCGCCACCGAAGGGGAGATTCGGGGACAGAAAGTCTCTGTTCTGGCACCCTGCCGGGACGGGGAAGTGCCCCCGGAGCCATCTCCATCGATCTCCACCACCATATCCATCGTCGTTGCTGATTCCCATGATGAGGAGGGAGTAGTTCTCTCTCGAGGCTAAGGGTTCTACCGGTAGCTATGTGTTCATCTCTCTATATGCATGATCTTATTGAGATCATGAGCTTGTAATCTATAGATCTACCTTGATACTCAAGTGCTTTAATAGATCTCTACTCTCCCCATGTGTGTGAAAGTGACACCAGACACCATGGTAGCGCTTAGGCTAGAGATTAAAAATACTTGTTATGAGTTATATTTGGAGTTGGATGTCTTTATGAAATTGTGGTGTTTGTTTGAACCATCTAGTGCTCAAGGTGATAGTGTGGGGTTATCTAGATGCAGAAAGCAAACTTTGAGGTGTGTTGTTATAGCCCTACCATGGATTAGAGTGTCCAATCGAAGAGTAGTTAAGAGTAGTATCATAAAGAGAGGATATTTATATGAGAGTGTTCACTAGTGAAAGTATGTTACCTAGGCCTTGTTTCTAAGCATTGATACACCGTTTGCAATTAGATCTGTTACATGTTTGCTTGCTTCTATCTTTATTTCAGTTTTACTTTAGTCTTTTCCACGCCATCAAGCTATTTTCTATCACTCTACCACTTATAATTATCTATACCACTTGTATTTCACTATTTCTTCGCCGAACTAGTGCACCTATACACCTGACAAGTGTATTGGGTGTGTTGGGGACACAAGAGACTTCTTGTATCTTGATTGCAGGGTTGCTTGAGAGGGGATATATTTGACCACTGATACGTCCAAAACGTATCTACTTTCCCGAACACTTTTGCTATTGTTTCTCCTCTAAACTTGTATGGTTTGGATACAACTAACGCGGATTGACGCTGTTTTCAGCAGAATTGCCTTGGTGTCTACTTTTTGTGCAGAAAATCAACTATCAGGAAAAATCCCAGAAAATATGCCAAAAATCCTATTTCACCTGAAGACTCCAGGAGCCAGAATACGAGACGGAGAAGAGCCAGGGGGTGGACACACCACTGGCCGGCCTGGCCAAAGCCGTCTGTGGGGTGGTGGGCCCCCCAAGCACCCCCTCGGTCTCCCTCTTCGCCTATAAGGAGACTTCTGACCTAAAAACTTCGGGGGGTTCAATGTTTTTCCAGAAGGAGTTCCGCTCTGCCGCCACCATCAGATTCCACGAAACAGCACCAGAAACTCCGTTCTGGCACCCTGCAGGGACAGGGAATTGGAGGAGATCATCGCCATCATCATCACCATCGCTTCTCCATCGACCATCCATGTTTCCCCCATCTATGAGTGAGTAATCCCTCGCTGTAGGCTATGGGGATGGTAGGTATTGGATGAGATCGTTCATGTAATGGCATCAGATTGTTAGGGCATGGTGCCTAGTATCTTTTATTAGTGCTTTATGACTTTGTTGCATTTGTTGTGCTTAATGCTTGTCACTAGGCCCGAAAGTGCCATGATTTCAGATCTGAACATGTTATTGATTCATTATGATAGTATTGTTTATGGTCTTATCTGCAAGTTGTATACACATTGTTGTCCGGAACCAATGGCCCCGGCGATGTAAATCGATAACCGGAGGAATGGCTTTGATGTGAGGATCACATGTGTTCACGGAGTGTTAATGCTTTGCTCGTGCTCTATTAAAGGAGCACCTTAATTGCTAGTAGTTCCTTGAGGCCCCACGCAAATGGGCTGGCAGGACAAAATATGTTGTGCAAGTTCTCATTGAGCACGTATGACTATATGGAACACATGCCTAGGATTATCTAGTACTTGGATGCTTTATCTTATTTATCCGCAATTTCCTATGTTCGATTGCTATGTGAATTGTCTTGTCCATGCAACGCCCGCCATCCATCCCTATGCCTACCGCATCAATCCCAATCAAGCATCGTTATTGTTATCGATGTCTTTACTTTACTACTATCAAGCTATTTTACTATTCCTACTACAAAACTGTTACTCGATAAACTCATTGAGCAAGATTGTTTCCAGGTGCACCTGAATTGATAACTCAGTTGTTAAGGCTTATAAATATTCATTGGCTCCCCTTGTGTCGAATCAATAAATTGGGTTTCACTTCCCTCGAAAATACTGCGATACACCCCCTATACTTGTGGGTCATCAAGACTATTTTCCGTGCTGCTGTCGGGACCATAGCTTTATTTATCAAGTCCACTTGGATTCTCTATTGTTCGCTACTATCCATCCATCATGGGTAAGTCTCGTGATGGCAAGTTTCCTATTTTACCATCCACTACAAGAAGAGGTATGGTTCTGTACACCTCTGCTGCTCTTGATTCACCATATGTTATAAGTAAGCTCGTTACACCACCACATACACATGCTACACACACTACTACTACTTCTGAATCTGAAACTTCGGATGCTTATGATGTCGCCTCATGTGCTTGATAAGAGTGGTTCATTAGGTCCTTTCCTAGATGCTACGATTGCTAGAACTATAGCTGGAAATACCGAAACTCCTAATGAAGACACTACCACACATGTTAGTTCACCTGAGTCTAGTGAAAGTTATGATATTGAAGATGGTTATGTTGATATGACCGATGAATTTATTAAAGAATGTAAAAACACCCATGATAGGAGCGCTGCTAAGAGTCTCCTTGAGAGGCGTACTATTAGACCCAAATTGTCTCCTGTTGCTAAGTTTGCTGCTTCTCCCATAAACATTACAGATAAAGATTATGATTTCTCTCCTGATGTATCTTACATAGCTATTGTTGAGAAAGAACCTTTTTGTGGGACTAAGAATGAAAGTGCGGTAGCACATATGAATGAACTTTCTACCATGAGTGGCTTGTTTTCTGATGATATTAAGATGCGTACTTACTTTGTTGCCAAGATCTTCCCTTTTTCACTAAAAGGAGAAGCTAAATCTTGGTTTAGTAATTTACCTCCTGGATCTATTGATAGCCCTGAGTGCTTGATTAGTACTTTCCTGCAGAAATATTTTCCTCCTAGTGCTAGACATGCTATTTTGCAGGAACTTTTTGATTTTAAACAGGGAGAAAAAGATGTATTGCCTGAATCTTGGGCAAGGTTTTATGCTTTGATTCATGCACAGGCTGGAAGTCCATTACCTAAGAATGATCTTCTTGATATATTTTATAATGGACTAACCGAAGAATCTAGGTCATACCTAGATAGTTGTGCTGGTTGTGTTTTCAGGAATAGGACTCCTAAGGAAGCTGAGGAATTAATGGATAAAATAAGTAAGAATTATAAAGATTGGACTCCTCCTAAACAAGCTATACCTGAAGTAATTGTACCTGAACCTACTATTCCCGTGCCTATTCCAACATCAAAGAAGAGGGGAGTTATTGAATTAAATGATGAAGTGATGAAGGAAGCTAAGAAATGTCTTAAGGAGAAGGTAATTAAAGCTGCAGATGTCAAGAATTTACCTCCTATAGAAGAATTATGTAAGCCTATTCCCCACTCGACCCACTGTTGAGGTACACTCTCCAACACTTTGATGAAGGTGATATCCCTTACTCTAAACCTCCCGGTCAATGCTTAGAAGAATTGATATCTTTATTATTACAAGATAATTTTAATAAAAGGGAAAAAATCATCTAATGGAAAACACTAGAGCTATTGTTGAGTTGAAAGATATTGTGGAAAGAACCTCTAATGATGTTAAAATGATTGTTAAACACTTTCAAATGGTTCAAACTCAAATAGATCAACTCGTTAAAGTGCAAAACGACTTGCTAGTTAATGCTGCTAAAGAAAAACATGCTTATGAAATTAGAACTAGAAGTGGTGCTGCTACCCAGGATCCTCTATATCATGAGGGGCATCCCAAAAGAATTGAGCAGGATTCTCAACAAGCTGAAAATAGTGGTTCTACTCGTAAGAAAAGGAAAAAAGAAACATAAAACTGTTGTAGAACCCTCTAAACCTGCTATAGATCCTAATAGTATATCTATCTCTGATGCTGAAACTGAAAGTGGTAATGAAGAAAATGAAGTTCCTAATGAAAAAAGTTGAAGAAGAGCCTGAAAACCACACTAAGAATACCAAATACACTAAAGAGGATTTTATTGCTAAGAAACATGGTAGTGAAAGAGAACCTTGGGTCCAAAAACCTATGCCCTTTCCTGATAAGAAACACAAGTCAAAGGAAGATGAACACTATAATAAGTTTTGTGAGTGGATGAAGCCTTTATTCTTGCAAATTCCTTTGACTGATGCTATTAAATTGCCTCCTTACTCAAAGTATATGAAGGATATTGTCTCGAATAAAAGGAAGATCCCTAATGAAGAAAATTCTACTTTGCTTGCTAATTATTCCTTCAATGGTAAGGTTCCTAAGAAACTTGGAGACCCAGGGATTCCAACTATCCCTTGCTCTATTAAGAATAGTTATGTTAGAACTGCTTTGTGTGATTTCGGAGCTGGAGTTAGAGTTATGCCTTTCTCTCTCTATAAGAGGCTTCAACTAGAAAAATTAATACCAACTGATATATCTTTGCAAATGGCTGATAAATCTACCACTATTCCTGTGGGTATATGTGAGAATGTACCTGTTCAAGTGGCTCATAATTGCTTGATATTAACTGATTTTGTTGTGCTTGAAATGTCTGAAGATGATAATATGTCTATTATTCTTGGGAGACCTTTTCTTAATACTGCAGGAGCTGTTATTAATTGTAATCTAGGAAAGGTGACTTTCAATGTTAATGACAAGGACCATACTGTCTATTTCCCCAAGAAGATTGAAAGGAATTATGGTTTGAATTCAATTGAACATGTTGAAGGCATTCAAGTTGGAGAAATATATTGTCCCATATTAAGAGAAAAATTTGAAACTATTATGATTGGGACCATTGCTATCAAAGTTGAGGTAACATAATCATTAGTGGAATACAAAGTTTTGTCTCATATGGAATTGTTTTGGTAGAAAGACCTGATCCACCTTGTTAACAAAAGGATTTCATTGAACAACACAATGTTTTCACTATGATTATCTCTGTTCACTTCTATCCTTTGCTTTTTAGTTTTTGCTTTCGTTTAGTTTTCTTTTGGTTGTTAGTTTCTTGCATGTTAGAGTGTCTTAGAACTTCTGTAGTTCTAGCCTTGTTTTGTCCTTGCATCACGCTTCCAAAAGAAAAAATATATATCTGTCTGTCAGAAAATCATTCTTCTATTTCTGAAAAATGCCCAAAAATAATGTGTCTCGAAAAATTCCAGAAAATTCATATTAAATTTTTGCATGAAAAAGGGGAGGAGTACTGGAGGTACAGGGGGGACTCCACCAGCAGGCACACCACCTGGTGGCGCTGCCAGCCCTGGGTGGCACCATGTCTCGTGTGGGCCACCTTGGCCCCACTAACTCTCTCACTGCAACTTTCTTCTCTCTCCCAGTAAGCTCAGTTCATTGCTCAAAATCGCTCTTCTGTGCTTGCTCGATTTTTTCGATCTCCTTGCTCAGCCCATCTTTCTTGCTGAAATTTGGAGCATTTGTTCCCTGGTATGTGACTCCTCCCCTTGTCCAAGTAGATTTGTGTTTAGTGGATTATATATTGAGTATTTTGCTGCTGAGGTGACTGGTTATGAGAGCTTGTAAGCTTGTTTAATGCTTTGAGATATAGTTTTGATGCATGTTTAGGCCTCTTACAAGTCCCTATGAGTAGAATCCTTCATTATATTTACTTTGCAATCACTTGTTTAATAGGTGTTTAAATTTCAGAATACCAAGCATGAACAACCATACCTTTGGAGAGATATTTGAGAGTGATGCACCTAGAGGTCGAGATCAAGATCAGCCTCTTTTAGGCCATCATACAACGAAGATCTCATTGCAACTCGTATTGGTAGTGAAAGGGATGATGGGGATGCTCACTCATCCTCTTTTACTTGTTTTACTTTCTTACAAGTTGCAGGTATTCTTGATGATTTCTTGCTACTGATTGAGAGGGTTTGTTTGACCTCATATATGCAACATGAGAGTGCGCAATATGCTATGCACTAAAACTTTTGTTGAGAGCTTCACGCTTACTAACACATCTTATTAGTCGACTGCCTCTTTAAAATCTATAATCTGCCCTTCACCATGCCTTTGGAGAGATTTTGTGCATTGTAGGTGTACGCATGATGTGGACCGTGAAGAAAATTCAAGGGCGACGCTGATTTGTTGGAGCTACCGAGGGTGACCAATGATGATGACCGCATGAAGCGTGGAAAGATAAGAAATATCCAACTCCCGCTCTTAGATACTTTGTATATTACCTTGCTACTAGTGCTGGTAGGAGAACACAAGTAATATCTCCAACTATCATTTAGCATTCCTTGTCGCGCTTAACAATGATACTGGTACAATCTTGGCTCGCTTATTGCTCGTCGCCTAGCTGCTAGGGGGCCTATCTATGGGGCATCATTGCCTCACAGATAGTCAATGCATTAGGTCTTTAGTGGATCCCAATGATGCTATGCTGGCACCACAGTAGGCTTGACCTTATTGCTATGAAAACTCATCACTTTGTCACCACGCCTGATTTGGACAGCCTAGTATATAGGATGCTTTTCACCGATGGGGACGAAAGGAGATCCTTTTGCCGCAACCTTCTTTGTTTAGTGTTCATAGGAGACTATGGTCATGCTCCAAGGAGGAGGTGGACGAGCAGCTTTGCTTGCTAGGTTTCCACGAGCAGCACCAGGAGGATGTGCCCTCCTATGATTACTCCGCACATTATGGAGGGACGTACTCGAGCTCGCACTAGGACGAGGGTACTTCCTCGTCGTACCATGGTGACACTTCATCCTGGCCAGCTTGGGATTGACACCCACTTAGGCCAAAAGCCTAAGCTTGGGGGGAGGTACGCCGACACCGCACTCATCTCCATATCATGTTGCGTCGGTACTTTGTATATTCATGTTTTTGTTCTCTTTTTAGTTTTGTTCTTCTTTGCTTTTGCTTTCTAAAACATAAAAAGACCAAAAATATTTCTATTGTTTCTCTTTGGTTTGCTTCTTCTTTTTGCCTTGGTTTGTTTTTCCCTTTTTGCTTTGTTTGAACTATTTGAAAAACCCAAAAAGATTTTTTTTTTGAGAAACACAGTACAAACGCAGACGCTCACAATGCATACATATACTCACCCCTATGAACACACGCACACACACCTACCCCTATAAGCACCTCCGAGAGACTGAGCTGGCGGGTCTTGAGATTGACGAAGTCACCATAGGCGCCTCGCTATCGACGGGAATGTCGCCTCCTACTGAAAGAATATTCCGCTTTTATGAGACACCAAAGCGTCAAACCTGGGTTTGAACTCTGGTGGGCTGGGGGTACCACTGCCCTCCTAACCATCCAACCACGGGTTGGTTCTCCCCAAAAAAGATTTTGATTTGCTTGTTTTTCCTTTGGTTCTTGTTTTAAAAATCAAAAACAACAAAAATATTTGCCGCTCTTCTTTGGTTTTTGTGAGTTTGCTATAGGGTTCACAGGTACCTTGTGGAATATTGGTTTCATATTATTCAAGCCACACAAGTGAAGAGCAATAATGAGGATTAATGACAACTTGAGGCGTGGTAAGAGGCTGGTAACGAACTCTATTTGTTTTCATTTTTGTACATATACTCATCACTGTGGGCATGCTTAGTCCGTTCATGTAGAGTGTATGTTTTCTTTGGATGCTTAGTAGTTCTTGCTTTCTTATGATTAGCTCTAGCTCGCTAATAGTTTGTAGCATGTCTTATGAATGTTTGCTTGCATTGCTCTATTCATAAATTGGTATGACACTGTGGTATCCTCCTCTGAATGTTTCATTTGAATTAACTTGGCACATGCTAACACATGCACATGACTGTAATAATCAGTTGAGCCTCGATGAATTATTTTGCCTTGAGGATCTTGAATCACTCTCATGCCATGAGTAGTCCTATTTTGTTGCAAGCATGATAATGAGCTATTGCTCTCTCGCTTGTCGCCTCCCTTACTATTGCTAGTCTTCACTTCCACCGAGTGTTTTACTCATGTTTCCAACTCCTTAAACCAAATATTGCCAAAGTGTCCACCATACCTACCTATTTAGCATCATTTGCTACTTTCGTGCATATTCAAGATGCCTTGTTTTCTTCGAATAAAATGTTTGCTTGTTATGAGAAAGTTAGTAAAGCTCTCACAAACTTGATGACACACTTTATTTCCTGCACTTAATAAACCTGAACCATTGTGATTCTCCATGAAAGTTATATGCTTGCAAATTATAGGTCGGGATTAGCGTAACTGCATATCATGGGGAATGCTTTCAACACTTGTAAATATATACCCAGTTGATACCTTGCTCTTTTGTTTGCGGATGTCGTCGGTGTGAAATAAAAGGGGAGCTTGTAAGTCCATGGAGTTATGTATGTGCGTTAGAGAAACGTCAACATCGGTCTAATCCATGCTGACATGGTGGAAACCAATTGCAACGTAACCATAATGATATCTATGAAGCATTATTATTATAAAAAAGAGAGAGAGATAGCTATTGAGAAAAAGAAAAAAAAGAGATTTATGAAAAGAGGAAAGAGAGAAAAAAGCACCATTTTCCCATGGTAAATAAGAAGATTGCTGAGATACACATTGTCTGCTTGCCTTGTCATTTTGATATGGGGATTCTTCCGTATCATCGGGAAATGGGTACCCCGTTGGCGGTTCTCAATGATACGCACATATTTACGATGACAAGAACTTACCGGTAACTAAAGTTGAGTAGCATGAGGAGCGTCCCTTATACTCAAGGGACATGGGATTTTCAATTTATAGTCTGTCAAGCATATAACTCAGATTGGACCTCACTTTCACCTTAACCACATTAAAGATGCTTATGATAGGGGCATTGAGAGCTCAAAGCTAATGAGTATCATACTTTCAGCATTTGGAAGCCTTTCAAAATTATTCAAAACCTTTTTCTTCCACATATTCTTGAGCACCTTCTTGAGAGAATAGTTGTCATTCTTTGTGCTTGTCTCATTACTTGATTATTTGTGTTATGACTTTGATGCTTGTATCCTTGATATCTTTACTTCTAGTCATCACTTGAATTTCAGAGGTGCCTTGATATTCATAATCAAAGGCAAGCGAGATACCACTCTATCATACCTTTTTATGAGCATTGTAATGTTGCTTATGTTTATACTTCATGCTACTTATTATTCTTGAGTTGGAATCTCTTCATAGCTTGCAATGACTATTAAGTAGACTCAGTTGCATACTCTTTATTATGAATTGTCTAAGTAGTTGATCACACTGCTAAGAATATTTACATCATATGAAGCAAATGTGTTCGTGGAAGTTCTTTTATCGCACTCAGTTTTCAACTGAATTGCTTGAGGACAAGCAATAAGCTAAGCTTGGGGGGAGTTGATACGTCCAAAACGTATCTACTTTCCCGAACACTTTTGCCATTGTTTCTCCTCTAAACTTGTGTGATTTGGATGCAACTAATGCTGTTTTTAGCAGAATTGCCTTGGTGTCTACTTTTTGTGCAGAAAATCAACTATCAGGAAAAATCCCGGCAAATATGCCAAAAATCCTATTTCACCAAGACTCAGAGCTGCATTCACGACGATTTGAGAAGAGCCGGGGTGGCCACACCACCGGGCGTGGGCATGTGCCAGTAGCCGCCAGGTGGTGTGGGCCCCTGTGCACCCCTCGGTCTCCTCTTGCCTATAAGGAGCCTTCTAACCTAAAAACTTCGGGGTCGACGCTTCAGAAGGAGTCTCGCTTCCGCCCGCCACCATCGATTCCACGAACAAAGACCGTAAACTCCGGTTTCTAGCACCACTTGGACGGGAATTGAGGAGATCATCGCCATCATCATCACCATCGCTTCTCCATCGACCATCCATGTTTCCATCTATGAGTGAGTAATCCCCAGTAGGCTATGGGGATGGTAGGGATTGGCTGAGATCGCTCATGTAATGGCATCGATTGTTAGGGCATGGTGCCTAGTATCTTTATTAGTGCTTTATGACTTTGTTGCGACTTGTTGTGCTTAATGCTTGTCACTAGGGCTCGAGTGCCATGATTTCAGATCCAAACATGTTATTGATTCATTATGATAGTATTGTTTATGGTCTTATCTGCAAGTTGTATACACACATTGTTGTCCGGAACCAATGACCCCGAAGTGACAGAAATCGGGATAACTAGAGGGAATGGCTTGATGTGAGGATCACATGTGTTCATGGAGTGTTAATGCTTTGCTCTGTGTCTATTAAAAGGAGCACCTTAATTGCCAAGAGTTCCCTTGAGGCCCCTGGCTGCAAACGGGGTAAGCAGGACAAAAGATGTTGTGCAAGTTCTCTTTGCGAGCACGTATGACTATATATGTAACACATGCCTAGGATTATCTAGTACTTGGATGCTTTATCTTATTTATATGCAATTGCCCTATGTTTTGATTATGTGAATTGTCTTGTCCATGCAACGCCTGGCCCATCCATCCCTATGTCTACCGTGACTAATCCCAATCACATCGCTATTGTTATTCTTGTTGTCTTTACTTTACTACTGCTACTTTACTATTCCTACTACAAACTCTACTGATAAACCGATGTGAGCAAGATTGTTTCCAGGTGCAGCTGAATTGACAACTCAGTTGTTAAGGCTTATAAATATTCTTTGGCTCCTTGTGTCGAATCAATAAATTGGGTTTCATTTCTCGAAAATACTGCGATACACCCCCTATACTTGTGGGTCATCAACCACTTCCTCCCTGAGTTCGATAAACCTTGGGTGATCCACTTAAGGGAAAACTTGCTGCTGTTCTACAAACCTCTGCACTTGGAGTCCCAACAATTGTCTACAAGAATAGGAGTGCATAGACATCAAGCTATTTTAGCGCGTTCTTGGGAGGTAAGGTAAAAGTTATTCACACGGGAGGATTAAAGAAGAACCTCCCACAACGCCTATTTTCCGCAATGCTGTGGGAGGTAAGGTAAAAGGTACTCATCCTCCGTGTGAGTGCTCAAGTTATTTCCTTTAGATTCTGCAATTTTGTCTTTTGTTTCTTGTTTTCACTAGTTAGGCTTAATGGAAAACAACAACAAAATTAGAGAGCTTTACAAAGATTTATCTTGAGTTAGGACATGAAGTGTTTGAAGAGAAAATTAAAAACCTATGGAACTTTATTTGCATGCTAATAACAATGTTGTTAGTATGAATTCTTTGGACACCATTATTGCTAATGCTATGGAAAAGTCTAAGCTTGGGGAAGCTTAGTTTTATGAAATGATCTTTTAGTTCCCGCTTTGGAAGATAGCTATTCTATTGCTTATGACGATACCAAACCTCCAATATATGATGATTACAATGATGAATATGATATTTTTAGTCCACCTACTATTGAGGAGAAAATTAATGATTACAATATGCCTCCTATATTTGATGATTATGGTGATGAGAATAATAATGATAGCTATTTTGTTGAATTTGCTCCCACTACAATTAATAAGAATGACTATGATTATGTGGAGAGTAATAATGATTATATGCATGTGGCTCATGATAGGAATGTTTTATGTGATAGTTATATTGTTAATTTTGCTCATGATGCTACTGAAAGTTATTATGAGAGAGGGAAACATGGTTTTATGCATCTCAATAATATTAGGTTTCCCCTCTTTATGTTGGAAGTCTTGAAGTTGCACTTGTTTTGCTTTCCTATGCTTGTTGCTTTGTGCTTTCATGACTTGTTTCTTTACAAGATTCCTATACATAGGAAGTGGGTTAGACTTAAATGTGTTTTGAATTTGCTTCTTGATGCTCTCTTTTACTTCAATTCATATTTCCTATTGAGCATCTTCTCAAATTATCATGCCTAACTTAAAGGCGTTAAAGAAAAGTACTTATTGGGAGATAACCCAAAAGTTTTAGATGAGTCTTGGAAGTTACTTAAGTAATAACCGCTCCTTATCCTTTTTATTTGCTTTTTGTGCCAAGAGTAACCTCTAATGAGAGAGAAGTAATGATTGGGAAAGTTGCTGTCCCGAAACAGATTTCTGTGCTTCACCGTAAAAATTCGTGTAAATTCTCTGAACGTCTATTTGAGGCGTTAAGTTTTGTGCTTTTGCCCCATGTTGTTATCTAACTTTCGTTAGTCCAACACTTTTCGATTTGAGCAACAGAAGGTCTTCAAAGAAATTCGTATTTACCTGCTGGTCTGTTTTGACAGATTTCTGCCATTTTCTGCATTTGCTTCTTGTTGGTTCCTTTTTGAGTTCTTTTGGGGAATTGAGCTTTTTGAGGGAAGTGCTATAGTAGCTAGTGTTTTAATGGAAGTTTTATTGGCGTTAGAACTGAACCTAAAGACCTATTATCTTGAGTGCACTAATGTTGCTAATAAAGATTGTGTGAAGTTTTGTATGAAGGAAAAAATTCAGGTGTATGGAAGAAATGAGTAATAAGATGAAGGATGGACTAAATCTCAAGCTTGGGGATGCCACGCGTGTCACCCCAAGAAATATCCAAGAAGTACAAGCTGAAGGAAATATGCCCTGAGAGGCAATAATAAAGTTGTTATTATATATTCCTTATACATGATAGATATTTATTTTACATGCTAGAAATGTATTGATTCGAAACATCAATACATGTGTGTTTAATAAACAAAAGGTTCCTAGTCATGCCTCTCTTATAGACTAGCTTGTTGATTAATAGGATGATCAAGGTTTCCTGATCATGGACATTGGATGTTGTTAATAACAAGGTCACACCATTGGTGGAATGATGTGATGAACATTCATCTGAAGTATAGCATTACGATCAAGTCATTGTGTTTATATTGCTATAACATCATACGAAGTAATATTTATCCTTAGACCATGAGATCATGTTAATTGCTAACACCGGAAGAGTATCTTGATAACATCAAACGCCACACCGTAAGCAGGTGACTATAAAGATGGGTTCAGCTACGAAGGTGTTATGTTGAGGCTCATGGATCAAGAGTGGAATTTGTCAATCCAGATGACGGATAGATATACAGGCCCTCCTCTCGGTGATATCACATTAGGATAGCTTGCAAGCAAGTGATGTGATCACTAGAATGTTATATCACGAACGTAGAAAAGAGTGCATGTCGGTAACGAGATCAAACTAGGTATGGAGATACTGATGATCGAATCTCGGACATGTAATATATCGAGAGACAAAGGGATTTAGTTACAAGCTAAAGGTTCTCACGATCGAGTCACCGCTGAATGTGTAGGAGCCAAGACGGATCTCGAGGTCCCGCCGATTATTGATCGGAGAAGGGTCTCATGTCTCTGCATTATTCATGAACCGTAGGGTGGCACACTTAAGAGTTACCGGACACCATTTTGGAGCACATATGTTTGCATTTAAAGAATTGCAAAGCGCAGGAATTGTTTCAATAGAAACCGGAAATTGTTTCGTGAAATTGCGAAGGTGGTTCTGCATGTGATATTGAAATATTGCAAGGGCTATATGAATGTTTGTTAATTAAAGTAATTAACAAAATTCTGAATAAATTTAATAAAAGAGTGTTATTAAATAAGAGAGCATTAAATTTGGAGAAACTTAATGCATTTAAAGTGGAGACTTTAAAAGGGAATGTGAAAAGGCATTTTAATGTGGAGTTACCACCACATGAATGGGGGAGGTGAGGGGTCACCCCCCCCATGCGCCGGCCATGGAGAGAGGGGCATCCTCCTCCTATAAAAGGCCACCCATTCCTCCTTCATCTACACACCTCCTTGTGAAGGATCTCTCCCTCTAGAATTATTCCCCCATGGTCTCGGATTAGCGAGATACATGTTCCCGGTGGCATTTCGTCTGGAAGGAGTTCCTGCTTCCGCTGGATCGCTGGAGCGAGGAGGTGGAGGTTGTCCGGTGGCTTGAACGTGTGTGCGAAAAGTGGATGCGCTGTTGAGTTGCGGCGCTGGACTTCCTCACGATCTTGAGATCGGTAAGTGTACGATTACATCAACCACGAGTTCCTACTTAACAAAGCTCGTTGTCTTCGAGGGTAAGTTCTCTATGGATGTATGTCCACCCGCTTGCTTCTGCACCTAGTAGATAGATCTTGGCGTAGTTCACACCGTAGGAAATTTTTTGTTTTCTATGCTGTGGACCCAACAGCGGTATCAGAGCCTGATCTATGCGTAGGTGCTTAGCACGGGTAGTACACATATGGTTGATATGTGGGCGATGATGATCATGTTATTGCATCTTCTATGTACTTTTGGATATTGGTGGCATAGTGGGATGAAGCGCCGGACCAACCTTACATGTCATCGTACATGAGACCGGTTCCACGATCGACATGCAACTTGTTTTGCATAAGTGGTCGGGCGGTGTCCTCTCTCATACTATAGTCAATACCTGATTTACAACGAGTTGCTAATAATTTGGTTATCCTCGTTGTGGTTCATGTTAAGTAGGTTAGACAGGTTCTATCTCCAAAGCCCTAAGCCACGTAAAACTTGCAATTGATAAATTAGAGGCGCCTAGTTTAGATCGTTCTTTGGGCTAGTGTTTTGATATGGTATTGTTGTAAGTAGATGTATGATAGATACTCTTACAACTCACTTAACGTGTAAGTTCCATAGACCTTGGCCTTACACACAAAGGAAGGATAGAGATCATACCACGATGCAAATGATAGAGATCAAATGCATGGACCATATCACCTCACTTCACACATTAGATATTAGCATCTTATACTGCTAGTTTGGCGCGTTTGGTAGCATTATAAGATGATCCCTCATTTAGATATCAAGATAAAATGTATTCTTCCTTAAGTATGCACCGTTTTGTGGATCGTGTTTTGAGGCATCACGTGATGATCGGGTGTTCTCAACTCTACGCTTTCATACAACGGGTGTAAGACACTTTACACGCAAATACTAAGGTTCTTACTTGATGAGCCTAGCATGCAGACATGGCCTCGTAACACGGACCGAAAGGTTAAGCATGAGTCATATAGTTGATATGATGCCCATATAGATGCTCGCCTTTGAAGCTACACCGACTCACGTGATGATCGGACTTGGTGTAGTGGATTTGGTTCATGTAATCACCAAAAGGACACGAGGGATGTCGTTTTTGAGTGGGAGTTCATTAGTAATTTGGATTAGTTGAACTCAATCTATCATAAACTTAGTCTAAATATACTTTACAAATTTTGTTGTAGATGGCACCACCTGCTTTTAATTTCAATGTGTTCATGGAGAAAGAGAAACTTGCTGCGAATGGTAGCAACTTCACAAATCGGGCTATGAATTTGAGGATTCTCCTCCTTTGCACAAAAGCAATATGTGCTAGATGCGCCGCTAGGCCTCCCACCAGCTCCTGATGCCCCTAACAAGGAAAAGAATGTCTATGTGACTCGTCAGGAGGACCACAACTTAGTTCATTGCGGCATACTGTATGGGCTAGAGCCAGAACTTCGAAAGCGTTTCTAAATGGCAATGCCTTTGATACCATGGGAGAATTGAAAATGATTTTCGATACCCATGCTCAGAGAGAGTTATAATGCTACAGAAAAGTTCTTTAGCTGCATGATGGAGGAAAACAGCTCAAGTAGTGAGCACGCATCAAAATGTTTGGGTACGCCGATAAGCTTGTGTCCTTGGGAATAACGATTCCCATTGACTTAGGCATACATCGTGTTCTCCAATCTCGCCACCTAGCTACAAGAGCTTCGTGATGAACTATAATATGCGGGCATGAAGAAGTCTCTTCCCGAAAGCTTCACAATGCTTAAGACCCATGGAAGTGGAGATTAGGAAAGAACATCAAGTGTTGATGATCAATAGAACCACCGGTTTCAATAAGGACAAGAAAGGCAAGCATTAGGAAAGAAGGGTGGCAAGTCTGCCACGCCGAAAAGAAAACCCCAGCTGGCCCTAAGTCCATAATCGAAAAGTGCTACTATTGCAAGGGATCGCCATTGAAGCAATCGCCTAAGTATTTGGCGGACAAGAAGTCCTAAGCAAGTCAAACAAAGGTATATGTGATATACATGTTATTGATGTGTACTTGACTAGTACTCTAAAGAGCAATTCTAGGTATTTGATACGGATCGGTTCATAATATATGTAACTCGGTTCAGGGGCTGCGGAATGCGACAACTAGCAAGGTATGAGGTCATGATGCTGGTCAAGAATGGATCAAGAGTTGATGTGATCACCGCCGTAACGCTGCCTCTCCATATGCCATCGGGATTAGTTATAAACCTAAATAATTGTTATTTGGTGCCGTGACCGAGCATGAACATTGTATCCGGATCGTGTTTGATGTAAAGTGGTTATTCATTTAAATCTGAAAACAATGGTTGTTCGATTTATATGAATAATATATTTTATGGTCATGCACCTATGTTGAATGGTTTGTTTCTGGATCTCGATAGTAGTATTACGATATTCATAATGTTGATGCTAAAAGGATTAAACTTGATAATGATATATCTACATATATGTGGCACTGCCGCCTAGGTCATATTGGCGTTAAAATCTACGAAGAAAACTCCATTCTGATGGACTTTTGGAATCACTTGATTTTGAATCATTTGATACATGTGAGCCATGCCTTATGGGCAAGATGACTAGAACATACGGTTCAATGGAACGGGTGACAGATCTATTGAAATCATACATCGATGTGTGTGGACCAATGAGTATGTCACTGAGGTGGATATCGTTATTTTGTTACTTTCACGGATGATTTGAGTAGATATGGGTATATCTATTTGATGAAACACAAGTCTGAAAATTTTGAAAAGTTCAAAGAATTTGAATGAAGTGGAAAATCATCGAACAGAAATATCAAATTTCAGGTCCACCATGGAGGAGAGTATCTTAGTTACGAAGTTTAGCACACATATGAAAGACCTGGAATAGTTTCACAACTCACGCCTCACGGAACACCACAATGTAATGGTGTGTCGTAACGCTAATCGCATTCTTTATTGGACATGGTTCGATTTATGATGTCTCGATCGACTTGCCACTGTCATTTTGGGGTTATGACCGGAAGCAATGCATTCACTTTAAATCGGGCACTATCTAAATCCAAGCTGAAACGACAATCAGTATGAATTATGGTTTGGAAACAAACCTAAGCCGTCATTTCTTAAGGTTTGGGATGCGATGTTTATGTGAAGAAACTTCAACCGATAAACTTGAACCCAAAGCGAAAAATGCGCTTCATAGGATACCCTAAGGAAACGATTGGGTATACCTTCTATCATATATCCGAGGGCAAGGTCTTTGTTGCCAAGAATGGATCCTTTTCTTGAGAAGGACTTTCAGCGAAAGGTGTGAGTAGTCGGAAGGTAGAACTCAAGAGGTTATTGAACCTTCTCTTCATGAAATGGCGAGTAGCTTAGCCCGGTTGTTTCGAGTTGACTTCACCTAATGAAGAGAGAGCTAATGATATTGATCATGAAACTCCAAAAGAGGATACTATCCTAACCTCGCAGGTCAAGGTGACACGCAACTCTGAATTATGGCAATCCTGCAGGAATTTCATGGTTGATGAAATGGATGACCCCGACGTATGAAGAAGCCGGAGAATGAGCCCGGATTCCAACAAATGGCTAGAAGCCATGAAATCGAGATGGAATCCATGTACGAGAACCAAGTTTGGAACTTGGTGGATTTACCTCACGCAATCGAAAAGGCCGTTGAGAATAAAATGGATTTTCAAAGGAAAACCGATGCTGATGGTAATGTGACCATCTATAAGGCTCGACTTGTCGCAAAGGGGTTTAGGCAAATTCAAGGAGTTGACTACGATGAGACATTCTCCCCGTAGCGATGCTTAAGTCGGTTAGGATTATGTTAGCAATTGCCGCATATTTCGATTATGAAATATGGCGAGGGATGTCAAAACGTTCCTCAATGGTAATATTGAAGAAGAGTTGTATATGATACAACCTAAGGGTTTTGTCGATCCTAAGGATGCTAATAAGGTGTGCAAACTTCAGCAATCCATCTATGGACCGAAGCAAGCATCACGGTTGGAATCTCCGCTTTGATGAGGTGATCAAAGAGTTTGGATTTGTCCAAACTTATGGAGAGGCTTGTATTTACAAGAAAGTGAGTGAGCAATGTGGCATTTCCGATATTATATGTGGATGACATATTATTGATTGAAATGATTTAGATCTTTTAAACAGTGTTAAAAGTTATCTAAACAACAAATTTTCGATGAAGGACCTTGGTGAAGCTTCATATATATTAGGCATTAAAATCTATAGAGATAGATCAAGACGCCTAATTGGGCTATCGCAGAAAGTACATACCTTTGATAAGATATTAAAGAAGTTTAATATGGACGAAAGTAAGAAGGGGTTCTTACCTATGTTGCAAGGCAAGACATTGAGTAAGACTCAAAGTCCGCTATGGCTAAGAAAGAGAGATAATGGATAGGATCCCTATGCCCCGTGTGTACCCATAGGCTCTATAATGTATGCCATGCTATGTACAAGACCGGATGTGGCACATGCTATTAGTTTGACTAGTAGGTACTAATCTGATCCAGGTTCGAACACCTGATAACGATCAAGAATATCCTTAAGTACTTGAGAAGAACTAAGGATATGTTTCTTATATACGGAGGTGAAGAAAAGAGCTAGTCGCTAAGTGTTATGTCGATGTTAGTTGACACTGATCCGGATGACTCTAAGTCTCAATCCGGATAATTATTTCTCTTGAACGGAGCAGATTAGTTGGAGGAGCTCCAAACAACCTATGGTAGCTTTGGATCAACAACGGAGGCGGAATATGTTGTCGCTTTAATACAGAAGCGGTTTGGATGAAGGAGTTCATAACGAACTGGGTGTGGTTTCCAGTGTGTTGCACCGATGGTGATCTATTGTGACAAACAATGGAGCCATAGCCAACGAAAGGAACCAAGGTCTCACAAGAATTCCATATTAAGCGCCGGTTTCACTCCAGCCATGAGCATGTCAAGGATGGAGATATAAAGATTTATAGAAGTGCACACGGACCTGAATGTAGCGCATCCGCTGACTAAAGTAATTCCCTAGGGCAAAACATGATCAACACCGTAACTCCATGGGTGTTAGATTTATCACTATGTGAACTAGATTATTGTCTCTAGTGCAAGTGGGAGATCAAGGAAATATGCCCCGAGAGGCAATAATAAAGTTGTTATTATATATTCCTTATACATGATAGATGTTTATTTTACATGCTAGAAATGTATTGATTCGAAACATCAATACATGTGTGTTTCTTTCTTTCTAATAAACAAAAGGGTTCCTAGTCATGCCTCTCTTATAGACTAGCTTGTTGATTAATAGGATGATTAAGGTTTCACGATCATGGACATTGGATGTTGTTAATAACAAGGTCACACCATTGGTGAATGATGTGATGAACATTCATCGGAGAAGTATAGCATTACGATCAAGTCATTGTGTTTATATTGCTATAACATCATACAAGTAATCTTTATCCTTAGACCATGAGATCATGTTAATTGCTAACACCGGAAGAGTATCTTGATAACATCAAATGTCACACCGTAAATGTGGTGATTATAAAGGAGGAATGGGTTCATGGTTACGAAGGTGTTATGTTGAGGCTCATGGATCAAGAGTGGAATTTTTCAATCCAAATGACGGATAGATATACTGGGCCTCTCGGTGATATCACATTAGGATAGCTTGCAAGCAAGTGATGTGATCACTAGAATGTTATATCACGGGAACGAGAAAGAGTGCATGTCGAGAATGAGATCAAACTAGGTATGGAGATACTAATGATGAATCTCGGACATGTAATATATCGAGAGACAAAGGATTTAGTTACAAGCGTTAAAGGTTCTCACGATCACAGGAGTCATCGTGGAATGTGTAGGAGTCGACGAATCTCCGTGTCCTCATTGGCCGATTATTGATCTGGAGAAGGGTCTCGATCATGGCGTCTCGGTGATTATTCATGAATAACCGTAGGGTGGCACACTTAAGAGTTAATGGACACCATTTTGGAGCAAGTATATGTTTCTGCACCGTAAAGAATTGCAAAAGTTAAAAAAGTTTAGGAATTGTTTCTAATAGAAAACCGGAAATTGTTTGTGAAATTGAAGTGCGGAAGGTGGTTCGCATGTGATATTGAAATATTGCAAGGGCTATAGGTGGAATGTTTGTTAATTAAAGTAATTAACAAATTCTGAATAAATTTAATAAAAGAGTTTTATTAAATGAGAGAGCATTAAATTCTGGAGAAAACTTAATGCATTTAAAGTTGGAGACTTTAAAGGGAATGTGAAGAGGCATTTAATGTGGTGGAGTTACCACCACTGTTGATGAATGGGGGAGGAGTGGTCACCCATGCGCCGCCATGGAGAGAGGGGCACCCCTCCTCCTATAAAAGGCCACCCATTCCTCCTTCATCCACACACCTCCTTTGTGAAGGATCTCTCTCCCCTCTAGAATTATTCCCCATGGTCTCCTGGGATTAGCTGTAGATACATGTTCCCGTGTGAATTCTCGGTGGGTTCGAAGGAGTTCTTGCCTGGGCGGATCTCGGCTGGAGCGTAGAGGTGGAGGTTGTCCGTGGCAGGCGATGTGTCTTGAAACGCAAAGGAAAAGCGCGGATGCGCTGTTGAGTTGCTGGCCTTTCGGACTTCCTCCGCGATCTTGAGATCGGCAAGTGTATGACTACATCAACCACGTAGTTCCTACTGCTAACAAAGCTCGTTGTCTTCTGTGAGGGTAAGTTCTCTATGGATGTATGTCCACCCGCTTGCTTTGGTGTACCTAGTAGATAGATCTTGGCGGTAGTTCACGCACTCGTAGGAAATTTTTTGTTTTCTATAAGCCGCTAATTCAACACAAGCGTGCCAATGCTTGGGGATTACCCTGCAAGGCATCCTTTTCATCAATAAAATCCCGCAGTTTCTTCCAAACACTTCAATTTTATTGTTTCATGCACTGTATTCAATGTGTTGTTCTTGGAGCCAAGTCTTCTTTTCGTTTTTGTTTTTGGTTTTTCGCTTTGTTTGTTTTCTTAGTTTGCATTTGTGAATAAAATTGGTTGGACCCTCTTTCAGAAGCAGCATTGGTTTTTCAAATAGTTTGGTTTGGATTGGAAAAGAGTAGGAAAGTTCATGCTTAAGTGGTAAAGAGAGCTTGTTTTGACTGTGGCCTAACTGTCTTTGTCATGCCATGCTTGATATTGTTTTGGCTTTATGCTTAGTATTCTTTTCTTGTAAGCATGACTTGTTATAAAACAATTGAGATTGCTTAATATGCTCCTTTTGGATGAATCATGTGCATTGTTTTAGCATATTAAAGCATAGTATTGTGGTATTCTCCTTGATGCTTTATTTGGGTTGACTTGGCTCATGCTCACTGCACCATGTTATGACTATCTCAGAAGTCACCATAGCCTTTATGATCCTTTAGTTTTCAACTTGTAGTATCACTTTTATGCTTTGATCAACATGATGTTTTGTCACTCTCAGCATGATTATGGGCTAATATTGCTCTCTTAGTTTGTTGCTCCTGCCTTTTGCTAGCCTCTGACAATCTAGAGTATGAGTTCCACTCATGCATCCAACTCATCCTAAAACCAAGTTATTCCAAAGAGTCCACCATACCCACCTACTAGGCTTATGCTGCTATTCCAAGTGTATTCATGCTTTGTTTGCCTTCCTAATTAAATCCAAACTCTGTTATGAGAAAACTATTAGGTGATTAGAAAAGCTCTCCATTTAACTTGATGGCACACTTTTGCTTCTTTTTTTCTTGCCCTAATAATAAACTTGAAACCATTGTAATCAGCCTATGTTGTATATGCTTGCACTTAGTTTGTTGGGGAATTAGGCAGAACCATGGCTGTCACAAAAGTTGGGGAACGCTTCGACATTGCACCTTTGGTACTTTGTACCTAGTTGATATCATGCTCTTTTTGTATATATATGGATGTCGCTCGGTGTATGAAATGAAAGGGGAGCTTATAAGTCCATGGAGGTTATGTATATATGTGTTAGAGAAACACACACTGGGCATTCATGTCTAATCCATGCTGGACATGGTGGAAACCCCATTCAGTTCGAACCATATAATGAGAGTCATCTATGAAGCATTTCTTCTTATAAAAAAGGAGTCCTATATTGAGAAAAAAGAGAAAAGAGAAAAAGAGATTATGAAAAGAGGAAAGAGAGAAAAAGCACCATATTCCCATGGTGAATAAGAAGATTGTTGAGATGCCTCGTCTATGCCTTGCCTTGTCATTTTGATATGGGGATTCTTCCGTCATCGTGGGCAAGGGTACCCCCTGCTACAGTTGGAGTTCTCTATTGATACACATGTACTTGGCAATGACAAGAACTTCTACCGATGAGCTAAAAAAAACTTGAGTAGCTATGAGGAGCTGCCTCAGATACAAAAGTGGACATGAGATTCCTAACTTATACTTCACAATGAGGCCATGTAATAACAATAGTTTGTTCACTTTTAACCTGCGAATCACTTCAAGATGCTTATGATAGGGGCAGCAATATGAGCCTATGTAAAGCTATAAGTGCCACCACTCAATTTTTGGAAGCTCTTTTATGAGACTTGAATCACTGCTTCCTTCTATGAAGGCCTCTTCCACCATTATAAACCCAAGTCTCCACCTTCTATCTTTATGCACCTACTTTTGAGAGCATAGGTGTGGCCATTCTTAGGGGTTTCTATGTGCATTGTACCAAGACTCTGTTGATTGATGCATAACTTTTGATATTGCTTGGTTTTAAACTATTTTGTATCTAGTCACTCTTATGAACTTTGAAGGCAAGTCATATGCATTTGTATGTTTGCCACTTCATGAGGGACAAGTTAAGATATGCCACTATGCTATGTTTTTCTTTATGTATGAAATGAAAACAAAACTGTCTTGCAAAAAGCATTGTTATTCATTCAATATATTTGTTTGTGCCTTTTTCATGTTTTGCTGCATCGCTAGTTTCTTTGTCTTATTGCTAGAACCTTGTCTTTCATGTTGCCCATGATTGCGAAGCACGCAAGTGATCTTCTAGCTTTAAATGTTTTAAAAAATACTTTGATCTAGTTTATGATGGGTACATGTCACCTCAAAAATTATTCTTTTCTGCTTATCACTCTTCTACCTACCTTCGAGAGACCAGAAAGCATGAGTTAAGCTTGGGGATGTTGATACATTGCAAATGTATCTATAATTTTTTGATGTCTTCAATGCTTGGTTTTATCTACTTTCCTTTTGATGATTTGTTCCAACTTTTTTGGAGTACTTTTTCATATGATTTCTTGGACTAACCTATTAACAAACTGATGCGGATAAAGTACAAGTTTGCTCGTTGCTTTTGGTTCCGTAAAAAAGTGGCGAAGAAATGTGAATATTCTCTCAAATTGAATTTGGGATTAAAAGCCAAAAAGTTACTATTTCTTTCTGAAAGACTCACGATTTGAGCGGAAGGGAGAGTCGGAGAGGGGCCACTGCGGCTGGCCACACCCTTGGTACTAGGCCCAACCCAGGCGCGCTATTAGGCACATGGTGTGGGCCCCTGGCCGGGCGCACCGACCTTGCCTCCTTCGCCTATGTATATTTCCTCCCATCTGAAAACCCTAAATAGTCAATCAGAAATCCATGGAAAGTTCCAAGAACAATCGCCGCCACCTAAGGGGAGATCTGGGACAGAAGTGCTCTGTCTTATGCCAAGAGAGTCTCGCCGAGATGGGGAAGTGTTCGGAGCTGGTCTTGGTCGATCTCCACCACCATCTCCATCAGGTTGCCATAATTCCCATGATGAGGGAGGGAGTAGTTCTTTCTCGAGGCTAAGAGAGTCTTCTATCGGTATCTATGTGTTCATCTCTTCCTCATGCATGATCTTGATTGAGATCATGAGCTTGTAATCTATAGATCTACCTTGCTACTGTAAGTGCTTTAATAGATCTCTACTCCCCATGTGTGTGGTGACAACAAGTGTACACCATGATGTATAGACTAGAGATTACAAATACTTGTTATGAGTTATATGTTGGAGTTGGATGTATTATGTAAATTGTGGTGTTTATTTGAAGACCATCTGAGTGCTCAAAATTGTGTGACAGTAGGGACTTATCTATGAATCTGAAAAGTTTAACTTTGAGGTGTGCTTTGCTATAGCCCTGTACCATGGATTAGAGTGTGTCAATCTAGAGTAGTTAAGAGTAGTATCATAAGAGAGAAGATATTTATATGAGAGTGTTCACTAGTAGAGAAGTATGATCCTTTCTAGGCCTTGTTTCTAAGCATTGATACACCATTTTCAATCATAGATATGTTTAAGTATGTTTGTTTGTTTCTATCTTTATTTTCAGTTTTACTTTAGTCTTTTTCCATGCCATAAAGCTATTTTCTATCCTTTAATGCTACCACTTATATTATCTATATACCACTTGTATATTTCACTATCTCTTCCAGCGAACTAGTGCACTCATACACCCCGACAAGTGTATTACCAGGTGTGTTGGACACCTAAGAGACTTACGTGGGTATCTTGATTGTGCATGGTTGTTTGAGAGGGATATCATCTTTGACCACTTCCTCCCTTGAGTTCGATAAACCTTGGGTGATCCACTTAAGGGAAAACTTGTTGTTGTTCTTACAAAGCCCTACGTATAATTGGAATGGCCCAACAAACTGTCTTATGTAAGAATAGAAGTGCTGTAGAGACATCAAGGGGAGGTATTACCGTGGATGTATCAAGCAAAGGCGCGAACCATCCTTCAGTGGACATAAAAAGATGTAGTCCTTTTGAGCTGAAAGGACATGCCATCACTCCAATGCTTGCAATGCGTGGTGCTGGTGCTGATGTTGGTCTTCCTTCCTTCCCTCTTCAACTTCACCCTTGATCTCCTCCTCCCGCTTGGGGGTCTTGGAGATCATCTTCCAAATGCAGCTTCTTGCCCTTTATCGTTGGTGGAGACCATTGTCTCTTATATAAATTTGAGTAATAGTTCCTCTGGTTGTGTAAAACAGATCAAAATAGAAACACCTACAGCGCAGAACATTACGATACACGGACCCTCGAGGGGTCCAGGGGATTATATATTGGGGCAAACTGCTAACAAAAGGAAAGTATTGGGAGAAAAAGGTGCAGAATAAGGTGGTGAGACAAAGTTCGTGCAGGGTTATTATTGGTTTCCTAGTGCATAAGGCCGTGGGCCTTACGCCACTTGGTGGTGTAGCCCCCTGTGTCTGTCATTCCCTTTTCACTCATTATTTTCCATGTTAGATAAAAACTGCAAAAAATATAAATTGAAAAGTTTTTCATATGGACCGCTTTTATTACCGTAATCCTAGTTACTCATTCTCAAAACGGACTACCTATAGGTTTCCTAATTTGGTCTTTAATAAATTACAATTTCCTGAGTCACCTTTCACTTGAATAATATCAATATCTTTATTGTGCAAGAATCTTTCCAAAATAATTGGCTTGAGTCTTTTGGACCATTCTTCATCTCATTACATCTATTCTCTCTCCTACCACTTGAAAAAAAATCTTTCTGTACAAAAACTTCACACAATCTTTTCATTAGCAACGGAAATTTAGTGCATGCAAGATAATAAACGCTCTTTAGGTTCAATTTCAATCGAAATCCATCAAAACATAAAGCTACTACAACAACTCCAATCAAAAGAATTCAAAAAAAGAAATTGATTTAAGACCGGCAATGCAAAATGGCAAAAATCTTTATTGTCAAAATGCATCAAAGGTAAAAGATCATTTTTTCTAGAAATACTCCGTTGCTCAAACCAAAAAGTGCCAAAACTAACGAAGTTAAATAATATCCTAGGGCATGCAAATACTTTTAAAATTATAGATCAGCAATGATGTTCTGGGATTTTTCATGATTTTTGACTAAGAAGCACACAAAATCAAGCTTGGACAAGAACTTCCCCAAATCTTACTTTTCTCTTCATTAGAGGCCGATCTTAGCACAAAAAAAACTAAAACAAAAGCATAAGAGAGGTTATTACAGAAGCAATAACTCCAGGACTCAAATAAAACAAAATAAACTGAAAAGCAAAAACATATTGGGTTATTGTCTCCCAAAAAGCTCTTTTCTTTATAGCCACGAAGATGGCACATGATAAATTTCAATGATGCTCACATAAGGATATGAATTGAAGTAAAAGAGAGCATCGAAAAAGAGCAAATATGGTTGCATAGTAACTATTTTAAGTCTAACCCACTTCCTATGCAAGGGAATTCTTGTAAAAAATAAATTATTGAAAACCAGAGGCTACTAGCATAGGAAGGCAAAACAAGTGCAACATAAAAGACTTTTCATTTGACATAAAGTAAGGAAACTTAGAATATTGCCATTGAGATGCATAAAACAATTTTCTCTCTCTCATAATAACTTTCAGCATCATGAATAAATTCTAATCGATATAACTATCACATGAACCATAATAGTGGCAATGATCACTTATTCTTGGACAGAAAACATGTAGACACTAGCCTTCCTAATTCTCCCACTAGATGATGTGAAATGGGAATATTAGAAGTATCCTTACAAAGGATAATGTGTCCATCTTCTACATTTTTAGAGACAAAGATTTTCTCAATTGCTTTATTGCAAGTTCAATAGCATTTATTTGTTCATTCTCATCGGGTTCTATGTGCTTTCTTTGTACACTTTTATTAACTATACTAGTTATCATAGAATGCTCCTTTACCTGTAACAGGAAAGGTATTTTCTCGATGTAAGGTTCGTAAATAATATGGTCAATAGTATAAACTTCAGTATTTCTAGTAGGAATATACAATTAACAATATCTTTTTTATATATGGCTCATAGTGATACTTGTTCTATTTCCTTTTATAATTTCAGCTTTATAAGAGGCAAACGAGCCTTTAAAAATAATTTAGCAATACTTTGAGAATCAATACCTAGCTGTTACACCACCTCTAAATATTATGAAAGTCAATGGGCGGTTCTCATAAAATATTTAATGCATTTCATAATCATAATTTTATACCTGGATTCTTCCTTTATCATTACCCCTCATGCTTACAGTATTGTCTTGAATACGGTCTGATGAAGACATCCCATTTAGCTTTCTTCTTTCATACGTGCAAATGATCCATCCGACAAGAAGCATCCAATAGATCCTTATCATGAAGAGAAAGCCTCTGCATAAAAGTTATTGATAATAATAATATTATTAGGGAGCTCATGAATTAGGACACATGTTGAGCATTAGTGAATTCAATTTGGCCAAACTAAGCTTGGGCGGTACTCTCTCCATCACGAGGTACCAAAAGTTATATATTTTGATTCTGATCTTTTATGAATCTCAACTAGGAGGATAAAAATATGGAATAAAGAGATGAAACAATTTCCTCTACATTCCCAGAGAATTATCCATATTGAAAGAAAGTAACAAACATAAATAAACAATACTCTTGAGTAGAAGTTTCTACTACCAGTTCCACTCTTGTTGATAGCCACTTCTCTTCATGGCAACGGTGCCAGGTAATAGTCTTGATGACCCACCCACAAGTATAGGGGGGGTGTATTGTAGTATTTTCGATAATGTAAAGAGGTCGAGACCCAATGAGGAGAGCGAAGGTGTTGACAAGTGGTTTTAGATCGAGGACCTTCTCTGTAAATACTTAGCAAACAGATTTTTAGGGTTTTTGATAATGCAGATAAATAAAGTGCTAGTAAATAAAAAGACAATAATAATAATTGAAATAGGCGCTCCAATCCTTTCTTTATACAAGCAGAATGACAAATGCTTCCACATATTACTTAAGATGACCAATGACGTTCTCGAGGACACATGGGAATACGGTTAAGTGCTTTACGCTTCTTCATATAGTTGATTAATCTTCTACGGTTGGATAAGTGTTGTGTGGGTGAAATCCCTATGTAATGCACTTGGAAGCCTTTCCAGGACTAATACATAGTTCATGATTATACCCTGTGCAACATCCGCACCACAAGAAAGTAATTTAAGATAAAAGTCTCCAACGACGGCCTTTCGCAACTCTTTGAGATCCCCATACCCTTATGCAAAGGTT